>DWLO01000092.1:0-27792 GCA_018245335.1 Dalla quadristriga
TTGAGACCTATAAGCGTTTATCAAAATCAGTTAACGTTGAAGATTTCGTGTTTTTCTTTAAATAGACAGACAAAAATGGAAAAGACGATTCAATATAGGGTCAAAGATTCATTGCCAGTTTAATCTTACTTTTTATAATTGTGATTAATGTCTCACGTGGCTAAAGAACTAATTGAAAACGTGAATCGTTTTTTTATTAAAATGTCAACATGCAGCATTTAATGGACACAATATAAAATATTGACATTTGCATTAAATGCATTAATAAATTATTCCGCTTGAATTCTAATTGGAAGATTCCCCAAATAAATCATTGGGATGTGATTCTTATATATTTGCTAAACGGCATTATGCTTTGGCCAAACAAAACAACCTTAGGTATGTGAACTCATTAATTGAAATGTAAAAATATATTATCTATGCACTTTTATTTTCAATAGAACCTTAGATATTTATCGTGACGTGTGCTTTAAATGCTAACTGCGAACCATTTTCTTTACAAACCACGTGCAGTTAAGTAATTCCAACCTAAATATAGGTATCTCTACACTGCAAAACTATTACAAAAGTTACTTATTTCCAACCCACATGTTTGCCTCAAAAAGAACCTCAAAAAAATATATTTTAATTCGTTTTCTTTAAAACTGCAATATTAATATGTAGCCAAATAAAAATATTTACATCCTGAATGAACCTTATGGGTTTTATAGTTAATAGTTTGTGACCGAAAGAAACGAGATTTTAAGCCGAAACAGAGTTTCGATCTCTATCTTAGTTTCGGCCAAAACCAAAACCGACATTTAGTTAGACAATGACATGTTAAATTTCCATATTTCTGTGGAATTTATTTATATATTTCTAGTGATTTTAAACCCTTTTTCAGATGGAAATAATAAGGCAAATTAGTTCATTTATATGATTATTTCTATTCAACGCGTAGAATGTTGTATTTAAATTTGGAATGCCTTATGTCCTATGTACTATAAGCCGATCAGAATACCCTAGCCGTGTACGCAGTGACAGCAAAGTGGTTTAATGTGGTATTAGTGGCTTGATTCTTGATTTGGTGGAAGTGGATTTTTCAAAGCTACTTTCGGGAAGTCAAGTAAATTTAGGAGTACTAATTCGCAAATGCCTCCTCTCAAATGGCTCACGCTGGCTAAGTGTGGGTTTGCAGACTTCATACACCTAAGATAACCTTATGGAGAACGCTCAGGCATACAGGTTTCCTCACAATCTGTTCCTTAACCGTTAAAAACAGTTATTAAATTGCCGTGGCTTGAAAAGCCATGTGCCATAACCGAGTGGATTCGAACCCAAAGAACGCCTTTGATTTTCGTAATTTAAACCACATCAAAACATAATGTAATAATACTTACATAACCATATTAAAAATATTCCATCTATTATATCATTCATGACATTTTTAAAGTATCCCTGGTATTCACAAAGATGGTACTCATGACGTAAATAGCTCTTTCTACCAATATTCATAGTTTTAAAACTCCACCATAAACAGTGTTATGAAATAAACCTACTTCATGTGTTTGCTTTTATCAACGGTTTCCACCAGGATCGGGTTGCACAAATACTAGTCCCTGTTGCACTGCTGTAATACGAGAACTTATTATTATAAAGGTATCACATAAATAGCTGACCTGCCGGTTATGAAATAAAAACGGAAACACGAACAAGCGGTTTCATACATCCGTATTTAATTGAAGGCATATGTTTGCGACCCTCGAAAATATGTTTTGGCAGACGTTTCGAGGAAAGATAGGCATCTTGATAAGACCGATAGCGGATCTCTACATAAGGGGACCTAAACCCTTTTGCAATGTAAAGCAATAAGCAGCGTAGGTATGTACACTGTGTGCGATTCAACTGATCAATACCACGTTAAACTAGATCTGACGAGCTTTAATTTATCTATTTAACATTAGTAATCGATGTCCAATATCGGATCAGCGTCACTGTGAATTATTCTTAATGATATAGAACAAAAAATTAACCTTGAATCAGGCAAGAGTAAGCGACCGTTTGAATATTAATAAATCGCGATAAGTGAACAAATACTGAATATTCAACGTTGCGGTTAAGTAGTCGCACGCATTGGTGTGGCCGGTGTACGTTGCTCGCCGCTCGTGCCGCCGCCGGCCGCCGCCGCGGGATTTCATTATCACGTAACAGAACCCGTCAAAACAGTCCTAATGTCGCGACTTCGCATTACTTCACATATACTATAGCGGGGAAATACGCTTTTTGGACCGACGCCAGCGCTATCCCAAATGCCTCTATCTGTATTGTTTTTATTGCCATTACTGAAGTCGTAAATGGGGATATAATTTAAAATAACTCCTTTTTTCAAGTCTCAATCGTAATGGCATGTTGAGTTAAGTACGTTTATTTATTTGTTCTCTCATTTCTCTAAATAATTGGTGCTAAGTAGGTTTCCTCCGAGATAGTGCCGACGAAAACTCATTCTTGATAATTGTAATAGTCTGTTATCTCGTGATACTATTTTAAAACTCTAGCCGGAAGTCTATTTCATATCAATGAAAACTTCATTATGAAGTCATGAACTTATGACATGTTGATAAATAAATAGCAAAACACCTCAACCGGAACTTTGTAAAATAGGAACAGGAAATCCGTTTTTTATAATTCACGTGTTCAATTTTCACGGTCGGAACCTTTTGAATATACCACAACTGGTTCACTGTACGATTGGGCTTAATAATTAAAAACAAAGTTAGTAAACGTAGGGTAGAACTGAAACATCTTACAGTGCAGTTTTGTAAAGGTCAGGTATAAAACAATTGCAAGACGCGCAGGAAGTAGTGAACTTTAAAGAAAACTCTTCAACCAGAACTAGGATTCCGATACGGATGACTAGCTTTTAAAATTCACTTATTTGTGACCACGTGACATCTAGGGGCTGCATAATTCTTATTTCTAAGTAGATGCGTTAAAATTTAAAGCCTATCACTTACAATCAAACTAGCTACTTATTATCTGCTATTCTGTTAACAGATAATAAATAATCTCTGTAATATAATTATTCATTCCACGTATTGTGCAGTTAAAGAAAAATATATTTATTCATTTACTCGCATTGGATGAACTAACTCAGAATTACCAGTTATTAAAAACCTCATTACTTTGTAATTATTGTCCGACAACCTAGAAATTAACAGCAACTACCGCGAGAAACTTCTTCAAGCTTTAATACTTCTAACTTCCAGCGTCTACAATGTATGTGAAATAACTTACTCGTACTATTATACAACATTTACAATTCTTCTGTTAAGTAGTCAGTGCGCATTTAGGTAATAAACTTTACCGGTAATACGCGACTGTAAAACGATGCTTAAACTAATTTAACTTTAAACACAGTTTTCTAGGAAAGCCGCAAGTAAGATTTTCAGTTACGAACTTACCCAAAAGCTTTCCATGTAGTGAGAAAAAAGGAAAACTCCCGGTAGAGACATCGTGATCAATTGAGAGTTCACAAGGAGACTGTCAGATGGACAGGCCGGCCTTTTTATTTATACACGTTTTGTTTACTAACATCACATAATTCTTTAACTAACGATATCGTAAGTAAGCTCACGGGAGCCGGCGACGCTGAGGGACTCGTCGTAAGCGAACTGCGACTGAGGAGCGGCCGGCATCGTGCGCCCCTATATACCTACCTAACTACTACTTGCTTTAGCCTGAACGCTTGATTTCACGCTCTACATCCACGAATTAATAACTATGGATCTTGGATACCAATCGAGCACCAGGCTGCATCGCACACACGTGACTGCGAACCACTTTGTCCGACTTTCTTCTTGGCAATCGGACTGATAGTTAAGATTTTGATTGACCCATTATTGAGACGATAAGGGCCTCGTTGGGAAAAATTTAACGAATTGGTTCAAGGCCGAGTAACGTCTGCCCGAAGAACATTGAAATGATACGTGGCCAAGTCTAGGTCAAATAGAGCCGGTTCGCTGGTGATGGATGGGTCATTTATTACGTAGGTACTTACATAATTAGTGATAGAAAAACATGTCGCATGTGTGGCTAATTGGTTGCACAATGTTTAGTAGCTATGACGTATTTTTACCTAAGTTAAGATAAGATAGCATGTTAATTCTACTTCCTACATTAGTAGGCATTCCTACATTTCGCATTTATATTACTAGGGAGCGCCTACGACTTCGTCCGCGTGGAAAAGGGTACAGACGCTAAGGGCTATAATAATTAATGCCTACACTGTCAGTTAGTGTATTCTCTACGATGAATTAAATTTTCCTCAAAATCCGTTCAGCGGTTCGGTGGCTATTCGCGACAAAAAAAAACGTAGTCAGACAGACATACATTCTAAAAACGGTAAAATAATGTTCAGTTTTGTTCCGGTGTCATATTATACATAGCATATTCCACAATATTTTTGACCCTAATCTTAATATCACAAAGCGACACTCCAATTTTATTTATCGATAAGATAGATAGATAGATGATCGGAAGTATATTAAGTTATGAGTTTTCAAAGTAACGTCTATATCGGTCCACAGGTTTTAAGATGATGATCTATAAAGGTACACCTTTATAGATCAGTTTACAGGTACTACCATGGTAGACCACACCCATTTCTGCCGTGAAATTATTGTTTTTCAACAATTGTGTTTCGGCCGGAAAGGTTGGAAGAAGCGACCATCTCAGTCTTCAAGGATAGGAAAGCAACGCATCTGTAACCAGCTTCGAACAGGACTACTACTAACTGCTAGTAACAAGACTATAACTAACACAGACTAACAGTCCTTTCTCCCATGACACTTATAGGTACTAACGAACACTGACCAACTAAAATCCTACTAACATCCCATACTAACTGCACTAACATCCCCAGTTCCTTTTACGGTTCGAGGTTTATCCCAGATGTCATAGGTGGAGCCGTCTGCTATCTTAAACATAAACTTTCATAAAAAAAGTGCCCTTGGAGCAATTTGAGTTTTACAATAGTACGGATGGATTGATAAATATTATGTGTTTACGGATTCTTAAGAAATATGGTGTGAAAACTGAACCCAGGAAAGGAACTGTAAAGCAGAAAAGATCTGTTGCCACTCAATTTTATTTCTGTCACCACTTTGTGCCTATTAGGTAGTAATTTAAATTTTGTTGTTAATAATTTAATTTAAATCGTATTCAGACATAAATGGATGGAAGGCAATTAAAAATATCTAACAATACAATAAAAACATTCATTTAAGCTGATAACACGGTGGACATGTTTCTTAAAGTTGTTGTTAATAATAGGTTATTGTACTTATAATATTTTTATTACTCTTACATAAAAATTATCTTCCTTATAAATAGTAATATGCACCCATTACTGATGTAATAAATAAATAATGAAATGTACACAAATACTGATCAAATCGTTATAAAGGTAGGTGGTAGACACGTAAATGGTTCCCCGCGTCGTACCACCACCACAGTTCAGCACCAAATTCCGTCGCGTAGCAGTTGTTTAAGCATTTTGTGTGTGAGTCAGTTTTATGAAATTAGAACTTTTGACAGTACCTTGTCGCATTACATTACGCATTTATTTATTTATTTTACACTTTATTGCAAAACCTTATCTATGATTACAAAGGGCGGACTCAATACCAAATAGCATTCTCTACAAGTCAACCCTCGGTGATGGTGAAACTTTGTGGCAGGTGCTACATAATATTATACGAAAATTAATATATTAATATATATAAATAGAATAGATAAATACAAATTACACAAGATGCATGTATTTAATATGAATAATATGTATAAATATACTACACTACCTCTATAATATTGTAACATAAATACTCATAAATTATCATGAAGGTGTATTTTTTAAGATAGATTAACCTGTGGGTTCAACGAAATGCTCACGAACTTGCCTTTTGAAACTCTGCAGAGTTGGAGCCTGTCTAATGTCTACGGGTAAGCGGTTCCAGTGTAGTATAGCCTGAACAGTGAATGAGTTTCGAAAAAAGTCTGTATTAGGTATGTGACGGAATATATGCCTGCACGTTTGTCATATGCCTGCACATATGAAATATCTATTTTTGTTAAAACCCATAAGTACATATTATATGAAAAAAAAAATAGGTTATCTTTACGAGGAAATACTCTGGAAAATTATGGTTGCCGCCTCCATGTAGAATTAAACAGCGATCTAAAAATCTCTTTTTATATGTGTATTAAAATATACTTACAACAAACTACCGGAAGACCTAAAAACCTAACTTTAAATATATTAAGACTACAATTACGTGACTGGCCGGTTAATAAGTGTTTTTACTCTGTTAAAGAATTTATCCAACAGAACATTAACTATTACTATAATTATTATTTGTATCAAGCCTGAGAATGACATGTGAATGAAATTAATCAGATAGTAGACATATAGACATATTAATAAATAATTATAAATAACAGAAATACACTAGTTATTTCATCTCACTATACTTTATCATAAGGTTCACGACTGATCGAACTACTGACTTCAGATTCAGCAGCACTTGATGACTGTTGCTAGTTCTTTGCCGAGTCAGAAACTTAAGCTGAGTGCAGCCGATTTGTAGTGTAATACTTTATTATTATTTTATTCCTTACCTTAAAACTAGGACTACAATCATCCCTCTAAGAGATTATTTTAAAATATGGACGGATATAATGTCAATCATCTAAGTTGACAGAACAAGAGAATAAATAGAATTTAAAAGTAAAAAAATATTTTACGTGGGCAGTCTTAGACAAAGTCTAGGAATTCAAAACTTGGGATCAACAGGAAAATATAGCATAACACACAAGCTTAGCGTAGCGTCTTAATGTTACAAAGTGATACTTATAATGTAGCTTTAATATTGGTGATATGAAATGCTATAAAATAAAAGTAAATTCATCAAACTTGTGACAACATTATTGTATGCCCGCATAGGGTAGACTGTTGTGAACTATTTATTTGTTATTTGTAAACAAACAGTAAACAAGAAACGATTTTATTTTCTTTTCTTTTAAGGTTTTAAGGTGTCTACGGTTTTTTTGGCTACATCAACGATTCGCAGATTTGAATATTTATATTTATTTATTTTAATATTATATTTGAATATTAAATGTTAAGATTTCATCAGGATTCCTTATAATATTTGATAGCAACATGGTATCTCGTCAATATTTTCTCATGTTCTTCTCTGATTGCAGCACATAGTGGTCCACAGCAGGGCACGGGTATCTCCTTACAACGTACGCCCCCACGCTGCGTGGAGAAGTTAGTGTCGAGTGTCCAACCCGAGTGTAGGAAGTTTTTATTTAATTAAATGCCCTTTGGAATGAAGTAAAATTTTGAAACATACTTTTTACTCCCCTACGTAATTGAAGTCGACGTTTTTAAGGTGATATGAATAGCAAACGAGCCTGCAGTCCCACCAACCACAGCCGCCCTTGGGCAAATGTGAAAAACCTCGAAGTACGAGTTCTAATGGATGGAAAGGGAGTAGGTAAGATTTCGGAGTCTTACTCGGAGTTCTAGAGAGCATACCTGAGAGATTATATTGTAAAACCCAGTAAAGTCTGGCAATTTAACGTTTTGCTCACGTAGCTTTATAACAATGGATTTCCGCAAAGTAACACCTGATACAATGAATTACATTTTGGAATATGTCACACATGTGTGTGTCACACATCCTAGCAAGTATTGTATTACAATAGGTAAGAATGGATCGGCTAGATTGAGAAGAACAAACGAGTTTTCTAAGTTTCTCACCACTGAGTTCTTATCAACTTGACTTACATTGGGTACTGAAAAGTCGGGTAGTAAGTTTTGCACATTGAATTAATAAATAATTTAAAAATTAATGTATATCATAAATTGGATTGACTGTCTATGATTTTAAAATAAAGATCATTTTTATGTAGAATATGCTATTTGTTATGTTATGAATTAGGTAATTATTTATCGCTAGCGCTATCTGTGAGCTGTGAGGAAAACCATTCGATCGATGCCGAGCTAGGAATCAAGATGTCACTCGTTGTAAAGTAGAAAACTGGAAGTTGTGTCGGGAAGCGTGTGTTAAGCCTTAATCTGAGTTAGTTCCATTCTAAACTCTACTGTGCGTCAGAGTCGCTGTGCAGGCCGTGTTATGATTGTAATAATTTATTCTTTACGACGATGACGATGATTATGACGATGACGACGACGACGACGACTGGGGACTTCCAAACCAGCAGCTCTGTTTTCGCACGACTTGCATGTGGTGATTTTGGACCTCGAGAAACAATTCGTTGCCCGGGCAGATACAAGAAAGGTCTACTGCCTCCTGGTGTATAAATCCCGCCGCTGGGGAATAGTCGCACTATAGAACCGTGCTACTAGCAGTCACCCTCCCGATAGTCAAAGGGAACCGATCCTAAACCTTCCCGCGGGAGCGGTCTGACTACAGAAGGTTGAGCGTTTTAGGACACGAAACCCTTGAGGTGTGCACTCCTCTTTGCACGCAGTGTCGTATGTTTACTGTCACTGTCATTGTCAGATTTGCCGTCAGACTTCGACAGATTGACAGATTAGATTCAGACAGACATCCAGTTCAAGATAACAGTGGATTGTAATAAGCCAATTTTATTTCAGTTTCAACCCTTTCAGGCAGATCTCAGCTTAATCAAGTGTTCTTCCGCCCGCCTAGTGTTTCAGTAATTTCAGACTTTTATAAACAAGTTTGAGAACTTCTTGACAAGGAAGGAAATGCCAAATTTTAATGTTAAATTTAAAAAAGTTTCACATGTATTATTTGACTTAGACGGGCTACTGTTAGGTAACATAGCGCAATTGTATCTCTGAATCTTCACAAATTAATTGTAGGGGCATGAAGATACAGGTTTCTCAACCTCCCTGACATAACTGACTTAACCATATTTTTTAGATTCCGAGAGTATCTATGGAGAAGCATATAGACGAGTTTGTGCCAAATATGGTGCCGAATTTACATGGGAATTGCATTCCACAATGTTGGGATTTCAAGGTCAAGAAGTGGTTGCTAAAATTATAGACACATTTAACTTATCATGTGTTAAAGACGCTTTTGTACAGGAGCTGCAACAAGAATGCAGTAAATTGCTGCCAAATGTTAAGTTGATGAAGGGTAATATTATTAAAGTATTTATAGTCATCATCTCAACCCATTAATGGCTCACTCTTGACCTCAGGTCTCCTGTACGGTGTTTTAAATCTGTCTTTTCTTTTTGCATATTTATATTATGACCAGCAACATGTTATCTATACTGCAATTAAACAAATGTTTTAGGTGCTGAGAAGCTTGTCGAGCATTTACATAGTCATGGCATACCCATTGCTTTGGCCACAAGCTCTGGTGAAGACAGTGTTAAGATAAAGATGCAGAAACACGAGGGTATTCTTAAGCTCTTCCACCACCTCACAATGGGGTCTACAGACCCAGAAGTGACCAAGGGCAAACCAGATCCATCAATATTTTTGGTTTGTGCGTCAAAATTTCCAGATAAACCTGAACCAAAAGATGTAAGTTAAATAAACTTTTAGTCTTATGGTCATAATCTAACTTACAACTAACAGTTCTTTCCTTAAATTCGACTTATAACACTTATAACCACTGCGGACTGTTTTGCTTCTTTGTACTCTTAAAAAAAGCAATACTTATTAAAAGTGGAATACACACTTGCTGTCCTTTTTTTGATGTGAAGTGATTGCTGCAGATAAACATTTTCATAAATACTACAGGTTTTAAAATTCATTACATTTCCTTCCTTATCTTTCATTCTTTTTTTGCAACTGAGGTAAAGTGTCCTGACCACCTGACTTGAGATAGTTAAGGAATTAAATATTTTCTCCCGACTCTTAATTGTTTTTAATGTTTTTGATGTAACCTCGACGTACAATAAAGAGGATGATAATATTTGAATGTGTGTGAATGTGTTTATTATCATTATTGCAGTGCCTAGTATTTGAGGATGCTGCTAATGGTATGAAAGCAGCCAATGCAGCCAACATGCAGGTTGTCGTGGTCCCAGATCCCCGTATTGACAGGAGTCTATTTGAATCTGCTACTCTAGTGCTGAACTCACTGGAAGACTTCAAGCCTGAGCAATTTGGTCTACCTACTTATGATGAATAGTTTAAGTATAAATTAAGTATTATATATTTTAATCTTTTTATTAAATGTAAATATTATATTGTATAAAATATGTAAGTACACAGTTAACTTATTGCTTTCTAGTCAGTATAAGTACTTATGTAGTGTAACTACTACTTATAGATATAAGTACCAAAAATTTAAAAATTTAAAATATTTGATGACATCTTACATAATACAAAGCACAAAGTTACAAAGCCTTAAATAACATAATTAGTTAAATGTATTATTATTATAAATCTCTTTCAGTTGTACGGTACATTCATCAAAATGTATTAATCCTAAAGCTGTTTTTACACACTGAACTTTGACGACTACTTGGTTGATAATTTGATTGTGGCAACACTGATAAAAGTGCACTGACTACAGTGACAAATCAGCATGACCAATATTCATAGCTTACTTGGATGTAAATTGTCGAAAAAATTGCGGCATCCAAGTGTGTCGTTCAACATCTTTCGATATTGAAAGCTATAAGAATTTAGAAACTGATCCAAGTCAACTATGTTATGTGTTAACAAGTATCAAAATCAACTTTTACCAATGCTACTTTGTCACATCTACTTAGGCTAAGCAGAGTTTTATAGTGTCAATGCGGCTAAAGGTGTTGCACGTACATATAACTTATGATATTGTTTAGCAACGCAAATCGGCTTCCGCCAACCTGATCCCAGAAATGTCTGGCGGTAGCGAGACGGCAATAGCACGTGTTCATTTATTTTTATGTAAGGGCTTGAACACACGTGACTGCAGTTGCAGCTGCCTTCGCGTGCCGGCGCGAGACGACATGAACTACAGGCGACGGCTTCCGTCGACCATTTGCAGTCACGTGTGTACGAGGTCTAAGGAGTAATCTGCTACCAACCGTCTCGTCTTGGCCACTGTAAAGCGCAAATCGGATGACCGGTTGTGGGCTGTCGTCTGGACCTAATCCTTATTGTACTTGGTTGATAATTTATAATTTCGCTTTCACATGCGTTATACATTGATTTATAAATCAAGATCTAGTCAAAAATATTGATAGCCCAGCGAAACATGCAGCTTATTTCGAAATATTATTTCATAAACCTTTTTTTTGTGTACCTAAACCACGCAAAACAATATTTAACTGGATTTTAATGCCAAAACAGAATTAAAGAACCGATATCATAGCCATAATAATTGTTTTTCTTTTGGTTAATCTGTGAGTGTGGATATTATATTGCTTTTTAATGAAAAATCCTTATAATGAGATCATAAGGGGAGAGAAACACCGGGTAAATTAAGACATTGAGGAAGATTTTTAAAATGAATAATTATGTTGTTTATGGAAATAAAAACCCGTTAAACAGTTATTCTTCGACTTTTTACGTCTAAGACTAATTATTCGTGATTTATGCTAAATTCAATAAAAAAATACTAAACTCAGTGGCATGCCCGCTGGAACTCCGAGTTAAGTTAATGATTAAAACATAATATTATATATATATACCTATATTACTAATGAGATTGAATTTGTGAAACTAATTTTCATAGGGTGGCAACCCAAACAACTCCGGGTGGAAGTCCTCCATGGTGTTTAGTATAAGTGTGGCTTCGGGAACCAGGGTTTTGTCGAGCCGGGGGTCGGGCACCATTACGACTTGCATGCCAGCGGCACGCGCAGCTATAACACCGTTTATCGAATCTTCGAAGACCAAGCACTGTTGCAAACAAAAACGATTAGAAAGAGTGGAGAAATAAAGAACCAATTAACGAACTAATTCCATTTAAGGAAAAAGATAAACAAGCGCTCATAGCGGCGCGGCGAGCGTCAATCTTAAACGTTACCGATCGAGCCGCCCCGACTGCGGTCGTGAGATGGGTGCTAGTGGGTGTTAGTGGCAAAACTTCTTGGGCGCTACGGTGCACGTGAGGCTAATAAGTCCCAGTTGTAATCGCTTGATAACAGACGTTATGCCTTGTCGGAGGTCTTTGACGACTAAACTTCCGACGGCGAAAAACGCCACAAAAACAACCAAACATCATCTACAGATTTATAAATACCTTTTCTGGTGCAGGTTGGTCAGGAAACTTAGCAGCCGCAGCAAAAAACACATCGGGATGAGGCTTTCCCATCTTTACGGCGGGGTCAGATGACCCCCACGTCTTATAGGGTAGGAGTTCAAATATCTCTTGGTGCTTAGAAACTTTCAAATCATAAGTCTCCTTACTACTGCTTGTTGCTAACCCGACCGGAATATTGTGCTTATGAAGATGGCGTAGAAGTTTCTCGACTCCTAAAATACACACATAGTACATCCATAATTAAATATTATAAATGCGAAAGTTTGTGACGATAGCTGGATGTTTGTTACTCAATCACACAAAAACTACAGCTGACTAAAGCTTTTTCTTTCACTATATCTTAAATATCGATCATCGATCGTTAGAAATGGTATCGTCGCATGCGATGTCATAGTTGACTTCCAAGTCGCATGACCACTGATCGATAATTTGATAAATTACTTTTAAATAATAAATAAAGATACTTCCAATAACAGTTATGACACATATTTGACTTTCATTCTATCGCTTGCTCCGCCCGCCGAGTTGTTGAGACCCCTCGTTGCAGTCGAGCGATTCAAAAATACGGAATTTCCGATGTCGAACGAAAAGTACACGGAATCGAGCGCACAACATGAGGCGAGCGACTCAAAAATAGAGCCCCAGAAATCTTGTGCTGGCCACACACGCATTGGTCTGTCTCCCTTACTATAGGTATAATAGGGCAGTAACGATCGTTTGCCGTAAGTTCGTTCACGTCTTTCCTACGCGGCGCCGGTGAGGTACACGTCGGTAGCTAAGTCATAACGTACACGCATAGAGGCGCAGTAGATCCTGGATCTACGGGTGACCGTATGGCACAAGCAAATTTCACCGGAAGACTGTAAATCCGCTCTGGTAGTGAGGGTTACCTAATGACCCATTGGCCCCACGTTTATCGCCTGTCAAAACTGTGGTTGCAATGGAGGAGCCACATTAAGTCAACATCTTGACAGGCTGGCCTGGAACCATAATGTGTCGCTCGTAAACTCAATTCGGTCAGGTTTTCACTCCAAGTTCAAGTAACTTCACAGGTCTACATACCGGACCGTGTTTGGTTGGTACCTAGGTATTAGATTCTATCAAAACCTCTACTAGCGTAGTCATAGAATACCGCCTCTGCCCTTGATGGGCCTTCTCGTTTCTTACCGGGCATTACTTTGGATTGTGGAAATAGTTCAGTGAAAAGATTCCGCGTCTCCATTAAAAATTCGTCTACGGTAAGGGGCAGTTCGAGCTCTTTTATAATAGACCCCGCGAACTCTCTGCTCTGTTGACCCATTATTATACATTTTAAAGAAAAGGGGAAGTGTTTCCCAAATCTAGATGCTACTTTTTGAAAACCTATGGTATACAAATCTTCAGTATCTGAAAATAAAAGTGAGTAATGTTTTAATTTATTAGTGTCGGATCCAGATTTGAAGTAAAACACTCAGGCCTGTTTTAAACCTAAACCCTAAATAAATAGTTATGGGAAGGAGTACCTTAACACTTAGGAATTATAATTAGTTGGGCATACTCGACAAAATCGTTATTAAAATTATCTTTATGTAGAAAAATAACGAGCTACCAAGTAATATGGCTAGTTCTAGTAACGCGTAGGTATCAGTTTGAAAAATACGCACTTTTCTTAATACCTACTTTAAGGTATGGTACGTAAATTCGTAATAATCCGAAATCAAACTTACTCAAAATTAATCCATCCATATCGAACAAAGTATGTGTCACTGGTGTGTACGGCATTATTAATATTTACACGTTACTACAGAGGTATTAATAAATTAACATTTAATGCATAACATCAAGCTCAAAATTGTCTAGGACAGTCTAGGTAGTAGGTATAGTTACACCCTAGTCCCATGTATTATTTTACTCTGTCGCTTTTCGGATATGCATGTGAGTACGATACAAATGTTTAAGGTCATGTCATATATGCTACTGTACGCAATATTGCGTCTTGGCAGTAAATATCTTATCAATGGCCTTGTGAACAGCTAATATTATAAGGCCGTCGCACACTACGATTCAACTCAACGCAAACACAAAGGGTGTTAACCAGCGGACGGAAAAAATATTGAAGCATTAGTTCGAACAAAATAGCGCGGATTTTGGCCCTACGATTCACACATCTATGACACAATATTATTATGGTCGTAAAATTCGCTATCAAACACCATTGCTGATTGGAAAATATTGATATTCAAATGTCGATTTAATTTTAAAGCGATACAAGCGATATGTATCCGTATAGGTCGCTTAGGATTTAATTGTTCCCCCAACTTCCGACAGTCTGTCACCACGACAATGACGATGTTCATTACGGAATATTTAACGATTAATTAATCGTTCAATATTCCGCTACGAACAGCGTCATTGTCCCGGTAACAGCAATGAGTGGATTTACTAAGCAATGTATATGCAAAACATGGCGGCCAGTGAGATGATCTAAGATAACATTTACCTACTAATTACATTTACTAATATTTACATAGTATTATATTAAATAAAAATCCATGGTATTTAGGACTACCTACCTTACTTGTGAAATGCGATTCCAGTGTTCTTATGATGAATGCCAATACGACTGACTGACACACTATTTCCCTTAACAATGCTTCATATTCCTTTTTCGTGGTAAATGTTGGCAAATTAGTGTCAATACTGGCAACCTACCTGCAACCCGGACAACTATTAACTGAACACGCTTGTGGTTTACTCTTTAGGCTCAATCCCTTTCGGTTGACTTTTAGTGTGGTCATTTTTGAGCAGTAATTACTCGTCTATTTTTTCTGATCGCTGGATGTTTACCTGAATGAGAGTAGAATCTAGAAAGAACTAACTACCGGGCCATTGGTAAAACACATGGGACTTCATCACCTCAGATTTGCGGACGATATAGTGTTATTTCAAGAATCAACATAAAAATTGAAAACGATGATACAAGAGCGACGATTAATAGTAGCTATTTTGGTCTGAAAATGAATGAAGACAAAACGAAATTTATGACCAACATAAGTGACGCTACACCGATTAAGAAAGCTTTGGAGTTTGTGAAAGAATATACCTATCTGGCACAAATAATATCGTCTGATGACCAAACAACCAAGGAACCAAACAAAAGAATAGCCATGGGCTGGAAAACGTATTGGTCATTAAGGGAAATTATGCAGAGGAAGGAACTGGGCCTGAACATAAAGACGAATGTTAACAAGCTACACAACTAGGACTGGGACGTTAAACAAGGCCCCATTAAGACAATTTTGAGAGTTGTCCGAGGGCAACGGAACGCAGCATGGTGAGAATAAGAAAAAAGGATAAAATTAGGAGCTCGGACATCCGAAAGAGAAACAGGGTTGCAGACATACTAACCAGGATGGACCAGCTAACGTGTAGGTAGACGGATCACATGCTTCGAGATACCCAAGGGAAGTGGAGTATCGTAGTGACACATTGGTACCCACGAAATGGCAAAAGAAGAAGGCGCCGGCATCAGAAACGGTGAGAGGACGAGCTGAAACTAACAACTGTTACGTTTTGGAGAAGGGTGGCCCCAGGACTGCAAACACAAGCGAGAGCTAGAAGGTCCTTCAGCCGCGAGGCACGCAGAGTTGTGGGACTTCATATAATCAATTATAAATATTGTACTGTTATGTAAACTCTGAAATTAAAGACTATTTCATTGTATTTATTTAATTGCCGGGCCATCGCCAAGAAGAGTACCAACCCAGACTCTTTTTTTCGAATGGACAGTTGCTGTTGGCCCTACTGGACTTTGCAGTTTCAGATCTGTCATCTTCAATTTGATAAACATTGTCTATGGTGTAAAATAAAAAGTGCCCCTTGTGTTGTGTGACAACAAACTTGTTTTTTGTCGTGAAAATTAGAACAATGACTTACGTAATGATATTTTAATGTTTATTGCTTAAACCGTGGGTGTACATCATAGGATTTTGTCCATAATAAGTGTAGTTGAGGCATATTTTTATCTGACAAATTTATATTTACGATGGAAGGTCCTGGCATGAGTTTATTTCAAGGCGGTCCGAGCATTCACTTAAATAATAGTGCTCAGGACAGACTTGATGAGCAAGAAGAATTAGAAGACCAGAAAAGACGAAACGAGGAGGTTAATAAATGTTTATATACATACCTAACTGTATAACCTAAAAGTAACAATAACAAGACGAATGTTTGTCTTCCTGAATGAACCGCTAATCTTTTTTCAGTTGAAACATAAGCTTGCAAATGCATTCGACGATCTTCTGGATGATGATGAAGGTAGTTCAGTAAATAGCAGTAGAAATTTTACACTAGATGCGACACAAACTAATGGCGGTAAGTTGAAACCACAAAGTTTTGCTTTGTTCCTCGCCACGTTAGTTTACATCAAAATTTCCTTTCGAGTAGACTATAGCATCCAGTTAATAGTATTTCTCGGAACACCCTTAACGATTTCTACTAATATTAAGATCCTGAAAATCAAATTTCCGAAAACTTGTTTCTTTAGTTTTAAATGTAATAATTAATTTTTATAATTACAATTTTATCATAGCAATATTTTCTACTACTACTTTTATAACAGTACTTAATCTAATGCTGGCTGTTGGTATTAAAGTGGTAAAGAAATTTATTCAGGCCCACAGCATACACGATCGGGGTTGCCACCCACATATGTGGAATCACTCCATCACTTGAAAGAGGGCCAACCAGTTTGTGAGTCTTCCAAACTGTATTGTGAGACTCCAAAGAATCATCATGTGTTACACGCTAGACATCAAGAGGAGCCGATCAAACTGTCATTCAACCGCTACGCTGCTGGTGATGCCCAGAACCTCTATTTTCCTCAAGACTTCAGAGGTAATATGAACAAAAACCTTAAATAATCTATAATAATCATAGGTCGGAATAATTACTGCAATTTAGGGGGATTTCAAAGTATTGGCATACGCCAATAAAATTCGATTACAAAAAATATTTGTATTTTAAGAGATACAATAAAATATAAATCGTAACTAATCTCAACCCCCGAATCTAATCCACATTAGTATATTATATGTATAGTATAGTATGTTTGTGTTCATTAACCCCAAATTGCACTACCTATTCCGATCTATTATAATAAGTCAGGGCCTTACAAAGATAGCTTTGATTTATTGAACTTATGTAGCAAAAAGCAACATAAGAATCACTTTATTAACACCGCTTAAGATCATAATGTCATAGTGTATATATGTGTGCCTTACATTGTCTGTGTTCCACATAGTTTATAGTAAACACCTTTGTGTAACGTACCCACTAAATTATTTGTTATTAGCGATTCTGGTATAAGTGAATTGTATTCTTACGAGAATAAAGATATCTCAAACCTCAAAACAAACTATAAAACATTATCTGTTAAAGTTTATATAAATGTTATTCACTAAAAGATGCACGCATAATGGTCAATTTCTAGATAGGAATAAAAATTTTACCAATCCTGCCCTTTTCCATATAACCATTTTCTTTATTTTGGTGCAAATTATTGTAATTTCAGGTCACCTCAATGGTATGCATCAAGATGAAGCTAATCAGGAATATATGAATTCTGAACAATTAAAACTTATGTATGAGGTAAGATAGCTGAAGGTAAACTAATTAATTAAGTATGGAGTTTATGTCCGTATAGTTTTGATTTTAATTGCAAATGGGCATCCATTGTGCCAAATCAAACTATGTCATCAACATCCCCGTTTTTGTGAACATAGGACCCACCTTGTGTTTATCTGTGTTTTGCTAAACCACTTGTTATACAGTGGTTTAATTTTGCATAAGTGAATCTGAATTAGAGTTTAAAGTGATATGTTCTTTTATAGATGCGCATCGAAGAGTGTCGGCAATTGGCAGTGCAGGTGGAGAAATCGGACACTGAAATAGAGAGTATTCGAGCCAGGTTGGCCGCAGCTGTGCATGACAAGGACAAAGCAGAATTGTCTCTACATGAGGCTCATCGGTTGCTTGGTATAAAGGCTCTTTATTACTTTTATGGGTTCAGGTCTGTGACCTGCTTCTATCCGGTCCTGGTTGCTATCGTAAGATAACAGCCATTATGCCTTGTCAGAGACCTTTGAGCAGCCTGAATACTCGGGGAAGCCACTATCCCCTCCACCAATCTGCATTAGAACTGCATAGTGGAATACGCTCCAGGGCTCAGTACGCTCAGTTGTGAGACCTGTGCCCTGCAGTGGGCCACTGTGAACTGAGCTACATATGATGTTATGTGCTCTTTTAATATGACTCGATAAAAAGCATGTGTTGGTTTGAATTCAGAAGGTTAAGGGCGTACGCTAAAACATTTGCCGTATTGAAGAATAGCGGCCCTAACTGGGGCCGCGAGTGCGACGTGTTTTCACACGCAACAGTACACACTCGAGGCCAATTTTTTTAATTTTTTTATTTGCCATTTATTTATTTGAACAAAAAACACAAAATACATTAATTAAATTGTTCGTAAACAACTGCTATAGTTTTAAAACTGTGTCGCAAAATTGTACTAGCGGCGCTGCATGAGGTGACGGACGTCCGGAGCGGACACGCGCTCCGTGCACCTGAGTGGGTTCTAGCGTACGCCCTTAGAAAAATGACGTCAATTGGTTATGGTAGTGAAACAGCTGCTGTCAATTGTTGACTGATACTCGGTGATGATCAATGTAGCGTCAAGCAAGCATGCAGCCTTAGAGCTGGAACAGCGGTTAACGGCGGTGCAGCTGCAGCAGTCGTCAGTCGACCAAGAGCGGGACTCGCTGCGGTTGGAGCTGCGCGCGTCTGCAGTGGCGCTGCAGGAAGCTCAGCAGCGACTGCACATTGCGCAGGTATACTCCATATCGTGAAAGTATGGAACAATCGCTCCCTGCTGAAAACAACTTGTCATAGTTCAATTTAGCTTTTAACCAAAATTGACTTGCGACGGTTTTCAGCGTTGCTATTTATCTTATGGTGGCTTTTGGTTTGGTTTTAGTATTGCGCTGCGATTCGTGTTTATTTTATAGTACCTAGTAGTACCTAGATATTGTTATAGTTATATTTGTATAGTAGTTTTGGTCAATTATGTGGAGTAGGCAGTGCTTATTTGCATGTATGGAATACACGCCCCTGCCTTAGTACATTAGATTAAGATTAACCTGCATATTTTCTGGGCTACAGGTGACACATACACATGACACTGATGCACTGTTCAGAGAACAGCAAGACAGGTATACAATATGAATATATAAAAAATATTTTTGTTTAATTTGATGTTCAAAAAGACTGTTGATCTGTTTAATATACGTTTCAGGCACAGGGAGGAAATCGATAGGCTTCAAAACGATTTAATGAAAGTGAAACATAGATTAGATGAAAAGGTAAAGGTTTCTTTTATATCGTCAATGTCAATAATGTCCATAATAAGAAACATATAATTGTCATTATATTATATCAACAATATTATTTCCAGGAAAACGAAATAAAGATCTTAGAAAAACGATGCATACAGCGTGATAGAGAGAAAGAAGAGATACTAATAGATAAAGGGACGACAATAAATAAACTAGCGAGTGAATTAGAAGCTGCACAGAGGACATTGGTCAGTGGGGAAGCAACACGCTTGAAGGAAAAAGTGCTGCAACTCACCACAGAGAGAAATGCTGCCCGGGAACAGGTTAAGGAACTAGGGGTAGGTACAACAATGCAATACAAAATCTCTATTACAAGTTTTCTAAAACGAAAACGATAACTACGTAGGTTGTTCGGCGAAAGCATAGAATAAACCCATTCTGCTGAAAACAACTATTACGTTTTTACATACATGGTTCAATTTAGATTATAACTTTTTAGTTACAATCTAAATTAACCGATGAAAACCAAAAATTTACTTTCGGCGGTTTTCATGTTAGAGTTCTCTCAAACCGACGAAAACTTGCCAAGCTAAATTAAACTACGTTAAGACGTAATAACGTTTTTATAAGCAAAAAGCGTAAGTTCCATAGTTTCGCTTGGTTACCTATAAGAACATTAATAATAGAGGTTCCTAAAGTATACTGAAATACGGCTTGAGCAACAAGACGGTAAGCATACCTTTGCCTATGATCACTTGCATTACTAGGAGATTGTTAGATTTGCTCACACAGATGCTGGAAGTGGCGCCTAGTACCAACTGATGCTGGACGCTGTTTACAGCGCTTGTTCGCCGTCGTATCTGTCACTCTGGAAACGTGCCAACGCACGTCCGGATTGCTCGTTGACGTCCGTGCCCGTATTAAATATTTGATTTATTGTTATTAATAGATAATCAGACAAACATAAAAATTGAGGTAGGAAGAAGGAACTGGCTTTACCGTCTAATTGTAAAGAGAAACAGCTGTGGGTTGCTTTAAAACCGCCGTGTGAGAGGAAGCGCATTTCCATACTAAGTATACGGCGGCTTATCCAACGTCACGCTAGACGCGGCCTACGGCGTCTGTAACAGTTCACGTCCTTTAAATGAAAGGAACTCCTTAAAATATTCTCTTTGGTAGATATGGATTTAAAGGTATATTTTTTCAGTCGAAGTTAGAAATAACGGCGCACGAGTTAGTGCTATGTCGCAATAAATTATCTGGAAGTCAAAAGGAATATGAAAACTGGCGAACCACCCTTAATCAAATTCTGATGGAATCACTGCCCGATAATGCGTATAACATAGGTACGTATCTCTTTTACACTAGGTAGGTACAAACAAGGCAACGAGTACACTATCAAAATCATCCCAATGAGAATTAACGTGAGGAAGGCTTAATTTATTTGTATTGAAGCTGTATAGTAATGTTTAAGTTAATTTATCATTTGATTACCATCATTTACTTACAGGAGAGCCACCTTCACCGGGTAAACTAGCAACTCTGAAAGAAATTTTAAATCGATATAAACAACAGATCCAAAAGCTAGCGACCCTACAAGATGAAGTAGCTAAACGGTAAGTTTCTTTCGCTAGGACTAACAAACAACGTATATGGTATTTTTTTCTAATGGACAGTTGCTGGCCATCGTAACAGCTTCATCGAATAGGTTATGATCTACTGTAGGATTATGTATAGCTCAGCCACAAATAAATGGAGGAAGAAGCAACAAGCATGGGAATGGGTTAAATCCCTGGGATCCCTGGAATCCCTGGGAGGCACCTCCTTTGTAGTATGAACCTCGGCTTAAATCGTCGCTGGGGTCGGTAGAGATTTGAGGAGAAGCGACGAGACACACATGCGGGGATAACTTATGATTGTTATTAACCTCTTGAATGCCAGAATCGTAGACACAATAGAAAATCAATTGTGTCTCGAGTAGATATGTGCGTGGGATATATAGAGCTTAATGCTATGGTATAATATGAGTGTGTGTGAGTAAAATAGTATTGGTTATTACACCGTCAGCGAAAAGCGCCTCGAACAGCACAGGAAGCAGGAATCGGAGTTGCGAGCCAAACTGGAGGAGCAGAAAGGCGTCGAGATGCAACTGAACTCGCGGGTCGCTGTGCTGCAGAACAAGCTCGATCTGCTCGGCAGCAGCTCTGACGGCGACCTGCTGGAGAGCTACAAGCAGCAGAATGAGCGCTTGAGGAGCGAGCTGGAGGACGCTAGAGTGGAGCTTAAGAATGTAAGTTCTATATGTCTATCTAGTTTCTTGTTTCTATCTAGTTCTATCTGTATGTTAAAGTTATATTTCATGGATATGCATACCACCATACAGCACCATTCTTCGTTCCTAATGTTTCTACGTCGTCCATGTGTCTACTCCGTTTGTTCTAATTCGGAGCTTCATTATGCAAGGTATTTAGAAAACTTGTAAGGCGGTAAGTCGCCACACAAATGCAATAATCATAGTTTTATATTGCAGTTGGATCTGAAATATACGGAGCTAGAGATGGAATACGATAAATTTAAGTCGGAGCGGGGCAGCCGCGCGTCGCTGGTGCAGGAGGCCAACGCGGACCTGCTCCGCGAGCTGGAGCGCTGCAGCGCGCAGCTAAAGGACACGCTCCGTGAGAACGGCGAGCTCAAGACGCTGTACCTGCAGGTATAGCCGCCAGACGTGTTTATGTTCCACAGCAATACAGGCCCCGACCTGGGCTCGGAAAACTCAGGACGGGTCATAGTGGAGCCTTTGTTGTAATCGTTTGCGTTTGCAAATACTGTACACAATAAATACACAAGCAAAATATAGAAAAATAATATACACTTTAACAGCCACAGGTTCGTACGCATTGTGCGTACACCAGCAATCTTAGCTTGCGGGCACCGTGCTGGAACGCATGCAGTTAACCGAAAAGAGCGCATAAGCGTTAAGAAATCCAGCGAAGTTGTGGCTTGTGAATGATCTAATGGGACGTTTTATGACGTATACACGGGTTTTTAAGGATTTTGAACTATACCTTTCCTTTCTTACCTGACCTGTGAAATGTGTTTTAAAAGTGTCTACAATGCATTGTAAATTACAGGTTAATAACATATCTATCTTCATATTTTAGGTATGTAGTACTCGCGATGCCGTGAACAGGGATATGAAAGATGTTCAAATGAAAATACAAAAGGAGAAAGAACTTTATAAATCACAGGAGAAAGTGTATGTAGAGAGGATAGAGAACGAAAAACGCCATGTGCAGAAGTTAATGACTGACCTTGTTAATGCGAAAGAAGAGTTAGACAGAGCCAATAAGAGAATATCAGAGTTGCAGAAAGAGTTCACAGACAAACAAAAGGAGTTCAGTGACAAACTCAATAAATATCTCGAAGGTACAGTTTCATACTAATATGGTTTTAAAGTAGTTCTAATTTTAGAAAGATCTTTTAAGGACGCCTTTTTCGAGAGTTCGAACTCATTCAATAGGCGGGGCTAAAATTATAACTAAGAAGGTTATTGTGAAAAAACTATTTGAGTTATTTAAAATTAAGTTTCTTGAACTTAAAAAAATAGCTTAGATAGCTCTATGAAAGTTTTTATGGTAGTTTCCTTATGTTTTACTTATGTATACTCCTTATGTTTTATATTTACGCTTTAAGTTGCGTTTTTTGTGTTAACTTCCTAACCAACATCGTTACTATCATCTTAGTAGATGATAGTAATGTCTACTACATTACTACTTTACTCATTACTATTCTGTTTCTATAAAGAGTATAGATCAGACAAATTTGTATAATTCTTAGTTGTTGATGTTGTAATTAGAATCACCCCCAGACGTTTATATAGAAGAATGTCCGACTAACCTAAACTTAATTAAGGGTGTGAACAGGAGATTTTTTTTATGTTATGAGCATGGCATGGGCATGTAGTCCCACCATCCACGGCTGCCCATGGACATCCATGAACACCCTCAAATAGGACTGTATGAAGTACTGTCAGTTCTGGAATAATTACGGTGAAAATTAATACAGATGAAAAGACTGCAATGCGGAAGGAGATGGAACCTTGCGCTCAATGCGAGAAGCAGCTGAAACATATTCGATGTTTAGATGATCAACTCAACAAATGTAATGCAAAATTAAGTAAGTACCTTTTTGAAAATTTGTTGTATGTACGGAGGCTGGAATGGGTTTGGTAATGAATATTTAATACTTCTATTTTGGTTCGGCATTGTATTTTATTTTGTATGAATTTAATGAGCTGGCGACAATTTCCACACGTCTGACAGTTCAATGGAAGAGGGCGGGGAGGCACATAACAAATGGAGCGGGTTTGACACAGAATATATAACAAACCTTATCCAACATTTCACCTACACCAACGTCATGTAACTGAATTTGGTTTGAGATTTTGTATGAAATAGTCGTATATCGTCGCTGAAGATTTTAAAAATTTGCTTTGAAGTACGTAAAATACGTATGATTTAAAAAGTAGCATGCGTCCCACAGCTACACATGAGAGCAATGAAGCCCTAATGAATGAGTTGAAGAGCAAGGCAGAGTTCTTTCAAGGCTACATAATGGAGAGATACAAGAAACTGCAGGAGTTGAGGTCTGTGGGCACCAACACCGAGGAGGGTAGCCCGCCTATACCACTCGGCGGTCCCGAGGTCACGGGACAGCCCGCCAGTGACAACGACGAGGCGGTTGCTGCTAAGGTTTGTGAACACTTTAAAATATAAAGTATATTTTTGTATGTGATGAGAATAACAAACGAGCATGCACTCCCACCATCCACTACGTACCACCATAATGTGAGTTAGTAAATATTAGAATCGTCATACTCGTTTTATACTCCCGCTCACAAGCATTCACTGTTACGGCTGGTGGGCTCACATAGAAACACATCACAAACATCCAAGACCCAAGACGCAGACATATATTTGTTTGGCAACTATGGCGGACTATGGCGAACCCTGCTCATCCTGAGAGACCTATGGGCCTATAGACCTATGGGTGTTAGGACTGTTAGTAAATATTAGTAATAGTCCAGTTAGTAATTGTTAGTATTTGTCTTATTCCAAGCTGGTCGCATTTGTGACTAAACTGGTAGAACTTCTCCTTGCGATTTAGCATGAATATGTTACTCTCTTTTAGCAACATATCGCTCTAATGATGAAGGAGAAAGCAATAAGAGACCAAATAGCGGAAAAGTTCACCCTAGAAATGAAAACAGTGGAAATGAACTGTGCGAGACGACTGAAAGAAATGGAAAACGAACATCTTACGGCCGTCAGTAAGTTGAAAGATTTGTTGGAGAGGAAGGCACGCGAAGTAGATACATTGAAAGAGTTTATTCTCTCGGAACGGTCAAAGGTGACCCAAATACTCGAGTCGAAAGAAAACGAGATTTCCGTACTTTTAAAAGAACATAATGAGCTGCAACTAGACTGTCAGAAAGCTCAGGAAAATGTCACAGACTGGAAGATTAAAGCGGAGAGGTATAAAGAAAAGTTCTCTCGGTTGAGCTCTTCGGAAGATATATTAACGAAAGAGAGGGATGATTTGAAACAGAGAACTAATTCTTGCACGAAAGAGTGGCAGTCGCTGAAGACGAAGTCAACGGAGCTTCAAGCTCAGTTTGCTCAGTTGGAACAGAAGTATATGAAACTTCAAATGGATCACCAGACATTACAGGAAAAATACAGAAATGCCAAAAAGACAGTTTTTACTTATAAGGTATTTTTCAATACTTACTAATAAAGCTTTATTTCGGCTATCTGAGAATCATAATAAATTAACTTACATGAATAAGTAAATTAACTTACAACTTTTTACACACATAAAATACCAATTATTTGTTATGTATACAATACATACAAATTAATATTAAAATTTGAGATTAAATTACAAAATTGTGTCATTATCTGGATAATTATGACGTCTTATATTTATTAATTTTCAGGACTACATGACTAAAAAAGATATGCATGTTAACGGTGAAATAAGTAGAATTCAGGATGAATATAGGAAAATATTTATCAAACTGCAGAATCAATTGAATAACCATGTCAGTTCTAGGCTGCAGGCTGAAAAAAATAAAGCGAAACCTTCACAATCCCAGCAATATGATGTGAGTTTTTTTATGTTTAGAGATTAGCAAGCGAGCATGCAGTCCCTCCATCCACTGCTGTCCTGTCCACACCTGTGACAAACCTCAAATAGGTGTATGAGGGTCTATTAGTTAGTTAGTATTATAGATTAAATGCCGCACTCAGAAACATTTAACATAATATATATATATATATATATATATCTCCTAAGGAGAGCCTTAAGTAACCGTTAAACGTCTCTTGAGTGCGGCAGTAAGTACATTAGTTGATTAGTATTAATTAGTGATAGGACAGTGGGAGTTACTACTGTTTGTGCAAGTAAGCCTGATAATAGTCCTATTCGAAGCTCGTAACAGATGCGTTGCTACTTCTGAGGACTGAGGTGGTCTTGTATAAGTGTAACTGGCAGCTACACCTTGCGGACGATCCGTATATATACATATATATATATATACAATACAGGTTCTACCTAGTGTTGCTTTTCTGATTTGTTACATTGTATGGAATATGATTTGAGTATAATTGAAGTTGAGCAGTGCAACGATTTTAACGATAAGACAACGTTAATATAGCCGCGTACCCACTTAAAATGAATACGGACACTCACGAATCTTATTGTAGTAAAATATGAACGTGTTTGTTGGTTTATCCGTTTTTCACACTGCTACACAGCGACGAAACAACGTGATTGCATAGATAATATACTTAGTTTATGGGCCGGAGAGGCTACTTTTTATCGGAAAAATTTACGGTTCCTGTGGGATAGATTAGAGAATATTACGCGAGCGGAGCCACAGGAAAAGCCTCGTATTCTATAAAACCAATGTTCAATAACATTTTCTGTTTACCAAACCTTTCAGTATAGTGAAAAGATGAACAGGCTAAACGAAGAATTCTCGCGGCTGGCTCAAACTGATTTTAAGGAAACACAAGACCTTGATCACCAGTGATATATTTGGGTGAAAATAGTGATATATCTGGGTTGAAGATAATGATATATCTCTGTGAAGATAATGATATATCTGGGTGAAGATAAGGGCTGCTGCTCCAGCATAGTTTAGTAAGTAATATATCAGGTCACATTAATTGCTATGTCAAATTGTATTTTCTCGCGCAGTTTTCAGTTTATAAAGTAGCGTTGTATTGTATTTGACATATCAATTCTTTTGAATTAAAACACAAATTATTTGGCAAAATACGTACAAATATCGCCCGTCTTTTTTCTATTTGTGAGTATTGTTTGTCCCATTCCAATTTTATTGTACCTACTGTAATATTTGTGCTGGTGATAATATATTTTGTGCAAAACTGAATGTACTTAAATTAGACTTTTAAGTTTCGTGTTCGTATTATTGACATTTAACATTTAATTAATTGTTATTGTTGGGGAACAATTGTTGCGGTACAAAGTTTTATAATGTAAATAATAGGGTATTATTTTATTGAGTATCGAGGGATAATTGCTGGTCTTGAAGGTCGATTCTGTATAGTGGACCATTAATTAGCCATTCCTATAAAACCAGGCACAATAATAGATTCAATTTGCCTCAATTTAGTGTATGTATTATTCTTTATAAAAATATTTTCATGATTTTGATAGTATATCTTCTATATAGTTATATAATTATAATAATAAATATATATAAATATGATATATATTTAAGTGCTGGAAAAGACTGTAAGAAATGCCTCAATTTAATAATAATATTATATAAATAATAACCTGTGATACTTTAGTACAGAAGAAAATGAAGAACAGTATTATTAGAAAGTGAAGAACATTTGAACATTCCTTTTTATTCCACAAAATACATCTGGTACCATAATATATATTTTGTAAAAATGTAAATAAACGTATAGGTAGTTTATATCTCGTGTTAATTTATTGCTCAATTGTTAATGTTTTAAAAAAAAACGTATGTTATATTTTTATAAAAATTAATTGATTAGTTTATGTAAATATCGATGACATTATCAGTTGTACTACTTTAATTTTGTAGAAACTTAATGGTATCATTAACTCTGTAG
>DWLO01000093.1:0-27701 GCA_018245335.1 Dalla quadristriga
ACCATGAGATCTATTTAAGTATACCATAGTAAATATAAAAATCGAACGTCAAGTGGATACTGTAATGTACGTAGTTATAAATTAATAATATCCTTTTTTTTATATTTAACATAACTGCAAATATTTTATTATTTAGGTTAATATACTTTCAACGTTTTTATTGGTCTAAGATAGCCGCTGTCACCGGTCAGTTAAGTTTGTTTGTTTAATGGGTCATCCACAAAATTACCAACTAACAACGGTTCTTAATAATTTAAGTCTTAAAACTTATTCGATTGTAATTTCAATTAAGGATGAACACAGCGTGCGTAGTTTAGGTGCATTATCATGGCTTTGATATGTACTTAATTAATTTACATTAAACTAGGATAGTATGAAAGTTTGGAAATGTATAATGTAACATTACTATAAAACAGAATTACATTACGAATTACATTTATAAATACCAAGAACAACTGTATGACAACTAATCTTTGTTAGAAATTGGGAAGCAAATATTGTACTAGCAGCTAATCACTGGTGGGTACTAATTTCAAAGTAACTATTATCTAATCTGTGGAACTAATAGAATGCAAGTTATATTATTAAACAAAAAGTAATTATTATAATGCGATACTATAATTTTTAATGTTTCTATAATATAATATATAAAGATAGAAATAGCCTAGAAAACAGTAGGTCAGAATTGTCTTATATGTTGTTTAATTGTTTGTGTAAAAATATCTTGTATTTTACGTCTATCGGATAACATCATGAGTTTAAACTTTTCAAGACGGTTGACGTAAGGCGCTCGTTTATTTAATCCGTAGAAATACACACTGACATACACAATTTGCTTGCTACAAATCACAATTGTGTAAACAAATGAAGGAACTGAAAAAGTAAAAACGTAGTGTCAATAATTTTTTTTCTTTTTTGTCCATCGGTCAGACGTCGGAGCTGGGCGTGACGGAGCACATCGAGGGCGACGAGTGCAAATTCTCGGTGTGGACGGGCCGCGAGCCGATGGCCAGCGACTGCCGGATAGTGCTCAAGGCGCCTTCGCTCGACGTCAAACAGACCTGGGTGCGCCGCCTCCGGGAAGTCATACAGGTAACGTGGATTACTCATTGCGTTAGTTATGATACGTTACGTTCAAATACTGAAAAATATGGGCCATTCCCGGTAGTCTTACCGGATAGTCTTACCCGTAGAACTACTTTAATATACAGTTGGAACCTAATGAATAAAAAAATACTGGAAGTATGTAAATTTATTGGAATTTACTTGATATTATCTGTTTGAGTATGATATATTTATGTCTCGCATTGCTAAGTGAGACTGTCTATAAATTTGATTTAAAAAAAATAAGTCAGTAGGTACAGTTTTTAGCCATTCATACGGTAATTCAAATGTATAAATCCGAATGAATTTATAATATTTTTCATAATGTGTAAACTTTACCCAAAACTGTTACCTAAAAAGGTAATTAAAATCGTGAAATGTATTTAAATCATCAGGAAACGTACTTCAGCGTTGTGCTTCAACCACCACTTCGGAGTCCTGCTCGTGTGCATCCCAACAGCTCGCAACGATCCAGCAGGTAAGATGTTAAAAAGCATTTGAGTTTCTATGGGTTCCAGATCTGTTATATTTATATAGTCTATTCCTAAAGCTGGCATCTTCAGCTTACTTTACTTCCATATAGTTTTTAAGTTTAAAATATTTATTAGAAAAATATAAAGGGTATGGGTAAAAAAAATTTCATGATAGTTTCTCCCTTATCTGGGACAGCTTTAGGTACATCGACGTCTAAAGAGCACCTTAACGATAGTTTATTTTAATTGTTATTAAAATTCCTCTTAAACATTAATAATGTTTCATCAGCAATCTCTATAAGTATGTCTGTAGGTAACGTCTAGAAGTATTTTCTACATAATTAAATCTATTATTCTAAATAATTAAATTAAATCGACAAAATCGGGACGAAGGCTGATGGAGAATCCTTGTTTACAGAGATTTGGACTACGCGACTATAGATGAGACCATTGAAAATCTCGATCGTAATTCGCTGGCGTCATTCGGCAGCGGGAACACCACCGACTCAGATAAGGTAAGGCTTTGACAAGTTCTGTAAGGTTTACAATCAACAAATGCCCGCACACCGCCCTTAACATGATTGTATTACGCAACAATGAGGAAATCTTTATCCTTTACCATTGCCGCTTTTTATAGCCTACCAAGATATAACGACAAATTTAGGTTTCGTATTCTAGCTTGACAGTAGATTTATTCTCGAATTCACAATTTCTGAGGCTCTAGGCTAACAGCACCCGAAGGCAAAGAATTACTGGCCGCGATCAAAAACCAAGATTTAAAGTGATATCTACTAGCAAAGCTTACTGGCCCAGTGACCCGAACAAAATTCTCGATCTAATTGATTTCTTGAATATGAAAGAATTACCTAAGTATTAATGAATGCCATGACATTAATTTTGACCATTCTCCTAGAATGCTTACATATCAAGAAAGTATCATCCAGATTGCACGGAACCCAACTCCAGTTAATAGAAGCACGGATTGTGTCACCTATAAATTGAATTAGTAAACTTAATAGATTAAAAGTCTCACTCAAAAATTTGATCAGCTGGTTATAGAAGTAAAAACTTTTATAAAGCCATGCAGCAAACACCATAGAATAATACTAACAACGTTATAAACAGACCTGAAAGTAATATCAGTCGGTACGAAATCATTATCCTAATAATAAACTGAGGAAATAGTGGCATCGTACCAGCACCATAATTTACACGCGTTTGCGGTAAATAATCTGTAATGTGAAAATTTGTTAGTTAATCGAATAGTAAACACTCTGAATGCATGTCAATTGCGCAAAATTTAATTCGAGCGCATAACCATTTTGGAAGAAACATGCGACTTGCGGGCTTAAATTCTTTAGTGCTGCTGGGATGAGATGACAAAGCTTTATCGCGAACGTAACTAATTGCATTATTTGTGTTAAATGTATCTATATAATATCCCATAGATTTGTAATTATACAATAATATCCATACTTCAACTTGTTGGTGTAATTGCATTAAATAAGTAAACGGGAACTTAACGATAATGGGCTATAAAAAACGTAAATTGTATAAATTTGAAACGACACGCATTAATGAAAACGTGACCGTAAAACCTCCGGAACTGACGAGGAATAGACATTGTTTTAAGAATTGATAAAGGCTGCCGAAATAAGGCTTGCGGGTTACGGTGAGAGAGGTATACATATAACCAGGCAAAAGGGAAATGTGTTCAAGTGTGCTTTAATAGCTTTGCCCGGGGCTCCACAAAGTTTTATCATTTGGCTTAAGTTTTTTGTAGTTTTCCACGATTCGTACTATCTTCACACTTTAATCATAAGAATCGGTTTAACAGTTTCTGCGTGATTGAGTTACAAACTTTCATCAATCCATCCACCCATCCCATCACCACAAACTTGCACTTTTAATGTAGTAGGATATAACGATTATTGAAGTTAAAACGCAATTACGCAAGGTACATTCAACTACGTTCAGAGCGCCTCGCCCTGTAATTGGCTGGGTGCCGGTTCCGTTTACCTTTTGAATTATTTTCTCTCCGTATAACTTTTCTCCTCTGATACCTAATTACTAGTTGCGGGGAGAACCCTTGCGCAGCAATGGAACAGCTACTGCTTGAATCGACGTATGATTGTATTTTATGGCACTACGAAACTTTTTGCTGCGCTTAAATATACTCTAGTAGTGCACAAAATGTGTTAAAAATACTTTTATTTATATTAATTTATAGGAAAATACTTTAAATAACTCTTTGGATAAAATAAAAAATGAATAAATGAAAAATATCCATCAGTTTCATTAATGTTAATCTTTACTTTATCGTCTTCTAAATTATTACTTCAATATCAATTTAAAATATAAACTTTTGTATACTAAAACCAATACTTTTTAGATTAAGATAATATTTGGTTACGTCACCTGTGCTCGTGACAAAAGCTTCTTTATACTATTACGTACTTTTCGGTTTTATATCTGATAGTATTAGCAAGCCTGGGTCTTGTGAGCAATGGTTTCAAATGGAGCATTCTCGCAATTGGTGCTTACGAGATATTTGCGGTAGCACCAGTGGAGTATCAGCTTCCACCGGCCATCCGCTACTAATTAATCACGGCGCGCGCGGATACAAAGCGTAATTTGGTACGCTCGCTCCGTCAGTCCACCCTCGCAAACGTGCCCGTCGAATAAATTCGTTTATTTTTTCGTGAGGATTGCCCTCATATTTTACTAGGTGTTACCCGCGTCTTCGTACGCATGGAATTTATGTTTCATCAAATGAGTTTTGTTGTTTATACTTCACTCCGTGTTTTCATTTTGTAGGTTAACATTAGCACATATAGGTACTCGTACATATTGTATTGACTTATACCATCTAGCCATTTCATACGTTGCGATAGCCATACCGTTAAATACTTTTTTTCAATATCCTTATCTGACCTTTCTCTACACGGAAAATTCAGATATTAAGTTTGTTTTGAGACTTGGTTAAGGTGGTTAAATGCGATAGTCCATGTGATGTCCACTGTCATATTATCTCTGCACGTATTCATTTAGTAATGAGGGGAGGGAAAATGAATGTCAGGGATAGTTTAAACTAAATGTGTCCGATAATGGGAACAAACTTACTTAGCTTGTCTCAAACGAATTTCGAGAATACCTGAGTTTTAAGAGATTAATACATCCAATTGTTCCAATAAATATACTGACGTACACTGCGTTACACAACTTTTTACCACAGATTGGTTAATAGTAAATTTCTTATTGTTTATTTATTTGGGACATCCTCCAGCAGTACTGGAGCCTTGCCCGAATAACCAGTATATATGTACCAGTAGTATAGGTATATATTATGTGGAATAATCTACATAATACAAATATTTCAGTTTATCTCATATTATAAGTTTCCTAAATAGTTGTTCGTAACTATTACCCTTAACTTTTTTATGTTTTCATATACCTACTAGGTTTTCATAAATAAATTTACAATCCTCCAAGAAAAATACTGCTTGCTTCCTTTTCCTTTCGTAGGTTTATTTGCTGTAAAAATAAGTCCTGGGTTTCCAATTTAATTAGGTGAAAGGTCTGTAGTTCATTTCATCGATAACAGTGTTCTGTTTGTTTAACTTAGACAATGAAGCAATATTGTGCGCAAAAAATTTAATGAAAATGTAAATAGGAAATGTTTATAATAGAATTGAAAATTAGCTGGGGTTCCGTTGATCTGACGGCAATCGTCACAGCCGCCCTCCATAAATTAACTTGTATTTTGTCGTTGACATTATTACGATGGTGTTATCCTCAATGGAAGACATTTTAAAGGACGTTTTTATCTCATAAAGTTCACTCTAAATATATCTGAATATATTTTTTAGTAGAGATGTGCCAAGTACTATCTCGTTAATTATGTACCTACTTAGCATACTCGACATTTTTGTACTACGCTTACTCTCACTCAGCAAAAAAACCGAATCATCGGCTAAGTGTAAGTTTGGCTCGCGCACTATTACCGATAACCGTAAAAGGTATTAATTAGCTTATAAAAAATAATTGTGTGATAAAGTAACACTACGGCGTGAAAGTTGGATATCTTCCAATCCGAACTACTTATTTTAAAACTTGCCTACTAACGACGAGTAGCAGTATTATAAAATTAAGTTCGTTTACCCATACTAAAAAAAACTTCCATAGTAAAGCCGTAGATAGAATTAGGCATAAAGAAGATTTTTTATATCTCTTAAAAGTTGCGTTGGCCAGTTCCAGCTAGGACAGAATTCTTTTACAAATGAGAAATTTTGCAATCCACCACAAATTTGCTTTTTGATTTCTTTACTGGTTTTATTAATTAAACTTTAAGTTATTTTAAATTACAGACAGATCCACCTGTATTACTATGTTTTGCCTGTTACTGTTAATTGTAACCTTAAAATAAAATAAAACGAACAACAAGCTTCTGCTTAAAAATATGGATTTGCAATGGGTTCATTTGTGGATGAACTGGAAAACCTTAACCGTTTTTTTGGCATCCGGCGTCATCAAACGGCATTAATATTACCTATCAGGCATCCGTCGCGAACGGATTACCCGCGCCCTTCGACAAGAATCTCCGTAGAATGAATTCGGGAAGCAAAGTTCGATACGGAGGCTGCGTAGTGTGAGGACGCGGGTGTACGTTAGCGAGCATTCTCGACGGGCGGCAGTGGCGACAGCGCCGCGCGCCTCATCGGTCGAGGCGGGCGTGATCGGCGCTCCCGCTCGCGGCCGCGGCTGACACGTGCCGGCGCGATGGCCACCACCCCGCCGCCGCACCCGCCCGCCGGCGCCGCGCTACCAAAACAACACAAGAGTCGACGCAAAATATCCCTCCCGTGGTTCAGGCAGAGCTCTGTGAGCGCGCCTCACGCTGCGCTCTCCCGGCAGCACACGATTGACACACCGGGCTCCTTTAATGCGCGGCTTCTCAAAGGCAACCGCCAACGCCAGGTGAAAACTTCCCGCCATCGTAGTTGCGACGCGCAGTTGCGCATCTCCCATGTCAAACCTCCCGCCCCCCACACCACATCCACTCCTGCGCCTTGCACTTGCACTCCCATGCGTTTACATTTCGTTCTTGGTTCTATCGCTGATCGGATACACTGAACATGTATCCGATTAAACAATTGCTTAATGTATGGTAATCTTCTGAGTTGTAGAAACGTAAACTCATCTTGATTTTGTACAAAAAACTCTTAAAAGTTGATTGTGTACTTTGATAAAAGTTATCAAACTTTATTGCATTACTTACACAATTGATTATAAAAGGTTATTATCTTATTTATTCTCTTTATAATTTTGAGGTGTGTTGAAGACGGTTTGTTGTAACAATTTTTTTACTATCTTCCGTACATCCGACAGCGGGAAACTGCTGGATTTAGAAGGCGCAGGACCGGGCGGAGTGCGCCGATTTAAACACATTAATGGAAAGTTGAAAGCTAAGCTTCATGATTCAGCTTCCATGTATAACATATAGATAGCTGTTAAACTTTGGTACTAGGAAAGAAAGATAAAGAAAGGCGAGAATAGATTAAAATACAACAAAGGAGAGGGGGCATGTTAGGCATTCAACTACCAGGCAGAAAATATAAAGCAAAAACGCTAGGAAGGAAAAAAGATAAGACTTCTAAAGATAAGATAGGCAGGAGATATTTGCAAAAAGGGCAACGATAGGTGGACATAGAAAAGTAGAGTTGGCAACCCGTGTTGCACAAAGTTCTTTCTGTGCAGACCAAGGTTGAGATGTGATATGTATTTAAACTAAGATGGTCCCGAAACTACAGGAGACTAGTCCAGGATAGGAAGAATGGAGATTACAGGGGGAGGTCTATGCTGAAAAGGCGAGTTCATGAATGAATACAAATAGAATAAAAACATGGTACTCGTCTGTAATAAACGAAATAATAGTATATTCAAGTGCTTCTGTGGTTCTCATTTTTTCGACCCCGGGAAAGAACGGTTACACACTCACACCCCCGCACTAGGATTCCCTGCGTTGCGGGTGGCGGACACACACAGAAACACAACACAATTTAACACACAAGACCCCGGCCCCGGCCGGGGATCAAATCCGGGACCCTCGGCTCGTCAGTCAGGGTCACTGACCAACACGCTACCGGGTCGTCTGGAACAAGAGTTTTGTATATAATGTTAGGAAATGTCAGAAAAAAATTATAATTTACTAGCTGTTACTCGCTAGCTGTTAGCAACTCCGTCCGCGTAAAATTTAAGTTACCATGAATTTTATTCAGAATCGAAAATAAAATATGAACACAAAGTTGTGTAAAAATTACAAAAAGGTCGCTAAATTACTTTATGAGATTTGCGATTTAGAACAAACGAACGTGTAATTTGTATATATACCTAACTAGATTAACAGCCTTCAAGATATACTTATGATTCCGAGGTAATTAGACGTTTACTGCTCTGTTTCATGTTTTGAATGACTGAATTTGTGTACTTAATCATCTGAAAAGTGAACGCTTGAAATGATATCACTGTTTAATGCAGTGGTGCAGTCACGCGCGTTGCAAGTCCATTCAAACGGAAAGATATTCTGAAGGCTCGTCAAAAGAGTTATAAACATAAAAATAGTAGAAAATACCTACCTATAAATATTTTAAATTCTCTAAATGATTTTTTCGGAATTATCCACATTTATGAGTTACGTGGATGATGGGAAAGGGATAACACAGATAACTGCCCAAGTGTAAAGCAATAAAAATAAAAGAACAATATTGCTCATGAAAGTAGGAGTGAAATGAGGTTATAGACTAAAGAAAGATCAGACTTCGCTGCGATGTGTTGATAGTCATTTAAACTCTTAAAGGTTGGAGAAGGGTCTGGGACTTGGCCCGCTTTTCACAGTTAGGTTTATGTGCAGAAAAATTTGTTTTGGATGGCTAAAAAATTCGATTTCCGGTTAGGGCAATTATTTTATCAAATATTTTACGACATCAAGATCGGTAAACTTTAAAGCCTTTTAGTATCTTTCGCTATTCCTCGTAGTTTCGCTTTCGGCCATCCAAGCCCACTTTCAAAATTCATTCTGTATAATTGCTTTAATTACTGGCGTATAAAATAGGGTTCCCTTACCCACTCCACTCAGTTTTCCCCCGCAGACATAAATATTTAACAATGAAGCCGAATTTTATATTGTGATACAGAGTTGCTGGATTTTATTTTCATGTACCTATGCTCTATCTAGTAAAACGTTACACTAGATAGCGGTGTTACTTATGAACTAGTGATCGATGGGATTTCATATGGGGATGTGTTAATGGAGTGTGCCCAGAAAGCAACAGTAAGGAATAGTTTTAAACTAGATTTAAATTTAGTTGGGCAATTTAACATTATTCTTACATATCATACTGACTTGTATAAGGGACTCCTGTTCAAAATTTCATGCTTCTAAATCTAGACCCGCCGGTCTAGGCTCTGCGTTCTTTGTCACTCAGTGTTAGGAGTTTTATTATTTTGTACTCATGCTTTACAGTCTGTTTAGCAAACTGCATGGTCGTCCAATCATTTCATTGAGTTATTGGTTACTAAGTTTGCGCGGCGTCATCAAGCGTTCTGCGAATGTCAATCGCCGGCTGTATCTGAAAACCCCCTGTTTCTGACATTCAGTCGCCTGCACCTAACATCATGAGTGGTTTCCGATATTTATCAACAAATATACAGTCAATCACTTAGTTGTGAGATTGCGTTATTAATCAAAGAAATTCGTAAAATTGATATTTAGTTTTTGAATTATGCCTATACAGAATTATGGTCAAAGCAAAAAAAAAGATATCCATTCTTACTCATGTTATAAATGTGTGTTGAAAGTGTGTTTGTTGCTTTATCGTTCTTTAACGCTGTAACAGAGTGACGGATCAACGTGATTTGTTTCATAGCACAATTTTATGGACCGGAGAGTTTTTATCCCGGAAAATTACACGTTTTACCGTTGGAGTAGGTATCATTAAACCTATCTTTGTGTATAGCCTACAAAGCATTGCTGGTTTTGGCCTTTTGCACTGCCGTGCACTAAACATTGAAAAAAATTACCATATTTTAAGGTTTTCTTTCTTTACATACACTAAAAGACCCACCTGCCAAATTTCACGTGAGTAAATAACAAAAATTCTATTTTTGAACATCTCCCGGTTTCCTAAACTAGTTCAGCTTAGCCTATTTCTTAAAGGTCTCGTAGTTCGTTATTTAAGTTTTTATTGAAGCTTTCCAAAGGTGAAACGTCCCGTATATACAAAACTTGAGAAAATGATGACGTGGACCTGAGCGATCAAAAACTTAGCGAAGAGAGGCCAAGTACTCTTACCTATTGTGAATGTGATACACTCAATATGCAAATGAAAATGTAATGTGAAGTTGAAACACGAGCCATCGATCAGTCTCTATAAAATATTCGAAGTAGACCATACTTCTACACCAGCGTCTCACACGATTTCATCAGCAAAGTGCTTATTTTGTTATCTTAAACAAATTATTCGTACTTAGTGGTTAGTAGGTACTTGTCAAACTACTCATAGATATTGTATTCTTCATCATCACACCCCATCAACGGTCCAATACTGAGCATGGGTTTCCTCCTAAGGAGAAGAGTAAAGCCATAGTCCGCCACGCTGCCCAAGTGCGGATTGGCAGACTTCACACGCCATTCAGAACATTATGGAGAACTGTCAGGCATGCAGGTTTGCTCACGATTTTTTCCTTGTTATATTATTACTTAAAACTAAATTTACAAACATTCATTCGCGCAGATACCAACACGCTGCCTGTGATTTTTCTATTATGCATACTTATAGACCAGCGCAGCGCTAAGCCGCAATCTCCCTTGAAGGAAACTCAACGACGTCGTCTGTGATGAACTAAGCTTGTCTTACAAAACCGATTTACAGTTTCTTGAGAAAATGTAGGTTTTAACTATCAAATCAAGTATCACTTACGCCGGCGGAATACATAGCTGTAGAAACGGAAAAGGATCACGTAATGACAGCTTTTTCTACACAGCGGAATAATAACGCCTATAAACTACTTTATTCAGATATTCGCATACTAACTTACTCACGAAATGTAGTTACGCGAAGTTTCCTTAATTTAACACTGTCTAAGTTTACTGTAACATTTTTCCGCCAGTTGATTGATTTCAAAATCAGGACCGAGCGAAACTACTGCATCAATAATTATTTTTGATGTACATACATTCACATTTCAAGTTTTCATTCGCTATTCTAGACTTGGTTTGAGACGTTTTTCTTTGCAAAGATAACAAATGAAAATGCGCTATTAATATCAAAGACTCTAGAGACGGGTCTTTTTTCCCCTTAGCTTTGTTTTTTGTAGTGGTACAAGTTTACTACATCATTAACTTTGTTCGCCGCTGTTATGAAATAAATACTGCGACGGCTTTATCATAGAAATCACGTTCACAATAAAGTTTTATGTAGGTACCTAGGTGCTAGAATGCTTTTGACGGATAATCGTATTGCTCGTTTGGCTCGGCTATAAATTCTTTGTTCTTTGGTAACGCTATCTACGGTTTTCTTGCAATCCTAGTAAGTGTCTTATCCTATATCTCTTAATCCTATTTCACTTTATTTCCTTATTGAACTGATGTTTATAAATCCTGTTGAATGTATTTATTTAATAATTTATGTACATACCTACTTCAAGTAGGAAATAAACAAACAATATAGCACATGATGAAAATGGTATAAGGGCACTACTTATTTCTTGAAATTTCTTCCTTTAGACCCGAGACAGGAAAATTGCAACTTACGGTAGGCCTAGCGTGTACTGTAATTCATTGATAATATTATCATTATAAAGGTATATAATGCAAAATATTATACAGGGTGAATATTAACTCTACAGAATCCCTTCACTTCAGAATGTATGTATTATTTATCCATTCTATTGATGTACACCACTAACCCTCCTCTTCTTCTTATTCTACATATTCTTTTCAACTACCTAAAGGTTACCTAGAAGCGATAAGATCGACTTTTGTATATGGTCACTGTAATTTGTGTCTTTATTCTTTGGTGTACAACAAAGAGTATTGAATTGTATTGTAAATGGAGTACACTTGCAGTAGATAGTCAATGTTAGTTCAAATTATTTTACCAAATTTACCTATGCGCAGGAAACTGTTTAGCTTGTTTCAAACGCATAGAATTGGTGGTCACTATCTTATCTAATATTGGCAAATTCGCTTATCTATGAGCTCGTAGTCGTTATCGATCCAGCGGTCTGTTACAGCAGACAGATTAGGCTGTTGACGGGTTGAACCTACGGATAAGCAATAATGACATAACTGCCAATAATGCTACGTTGACCATCTTTGATTTATTAGCATTCATATTTACTAGTTGTTGCCCGCGATTAATTTCTGATGTTTTCATTCCATCTGAATCTGTAGCATTGATTCAAAATTATCAAAATTATCATATGAAAATCTTCGGGACTAAAACTATCTCCCTACCAAATATTACGAAGATTGGTTGTATGGTTTAGCCGTAATAAAAGTTTCCTGCGGCGTTGACCGCCTGATACTCCCAAAACAAACCGTGCATTTTTGAAAATAGAAAATACTTTATTGATCGTCAAAGCTGCAACACTAACTACAATAATAACAACAGAATTTTGTCAAAAATGATTAAAATTAAAAAATAATAATATGCAATTTGGATATAAAAAGGAAATGATGTGTGCGCGTCTGACGTAAATTGGAACGCACTCAGCCTATGCTTGTAACACAACAAGACCTCAGCCACTGGTTTTCAGTGCGACCCATTTTTAGCGAAGTTCAGTCAGCGATGAAAATTGGTACAACTACATTAAAGAACATAACAATTTTGGATATATTTGACATTAATCAGTTTGAGACTGGGAATTTCTTGAGTGTGCAGTGCGTGCGTAAAATTTACTGACAGGGCTTATTTATACTAACAGTCGTAGCTCCCACAGTCCTGTCACTAACGAATACTTACCAACTAATATTCGTATTAACACCTTATACTAACAGGATTAACTATCTTACTCACAGTCCCCTGCACAATCCTATTCGAGGTTTGTCACAGATGTCCATGGGCGGCAGTGGTTGGAGACTGCGTGATCGTTTGCTATTTAGATTAGATAAAAAAAAAACAGATTCTCTAACCACTAGAGAGAATCTAGAGGCACACTGAAATGATTCAGAACAAAAAACCGGCGTACAGAAATGACTAAATTTGGCTTCATAATTTTTAAAAACATTACAGTCCATTTGACTGCATTTGCTCGAAGAAATTACTAAAACACAGTTTCTCCAGTCTGAAGAGATAGTCATATTGTCGTTGGATGCTACTCATTTTTAACTGAATTTATTGTTCGGGACACTCGCCGTCATTTTACGTCTTAGTATATTAACGATACATGCAATTTAAACGTTCTGCTTATCTTTCTTCTGTTCTCCTTGCAGTCTTAACGCTTTCTACTTTTTGTTATTTGTTGATAGTGAGTTGTAATGAGTTGGTGTTTCACAGGCGGGCCCTGAGATGAGCTGGGTGGTTTGCGAGCACAGCGCGGCTGGCCCCAGCGAGCTGACCGTGTCGAAAGGCCAGCAAGTGGAGGTAGTGGAGGCATGCGCTTCGCGCGCTGACTGGTGGTTGGTGCGCGTGCCCGGCGAGCCGCCTCTGGAAGGTGTGGTGCCCGCGCACGTGCTCAAGCCGCAGCCGCAGCCGCAGCCCGCACCCCAGCAGAAGACCTCGCCCTCCCGCCGCCCGCTCAGCCAGCCGTGCGACGAGCCGCTCGGTGAGTGTTGCTTGACATTCACCCGCATTATAGTTAACGTATCAACATATCACCACTACTCAGCTATGGAGGAGACAGAGGAGACATCTCTTTGAATGAGTAAGGTTTATGCCACAGCCTACCATGCCAAGTGCGCTGGAGAGCGTAGTGCCCGCGCAACGGTCCCAAGCCGCTATCTCAGCAGATGATCTCGCCCTCGCGCCATCTTTTGCTTATCATTCGCCGTGAACCTATCAACAGTTCACTGAGTACAGGTAGGGTTTTTCAAAATTAGAAGGGATTAGACATAGTTTACACGCCTGAACAAAATCACGTCTTCTCATATAGGGGTGCGGTGGGACCTAGGATTATAACCCCGGACCGACGCGGCGACGGTAGAATTCAGTAACTACCGGCGGGAGCGACTGCTTAGTTTTTAAGTTGCGGAATTATTATAAACACATATTATCCTAGAAGGTCGTGAGGTCATTACGTCCTTGTTGTGATTTACTCGAATATACATTTTTCGTTTGAGTTTGTATATAGGTGCCGACGGAACGTAATGGGCATTAAGTGTCTGTATCGCCCAGACAAATTGCTTAGGACGCAGTTTAATTGGGATAGGAAATTGGCCACGAGGTAAACGTCTTGAACCTATACTCGTAGCTACGCACTCACCATGTTGTGTTTATTTTATTGTTTTTGATTGTAAGCGTGATTGTCTAAATCAGGGGAGTACCAGGGGTTATCTGGCAGGGTGATTTTTTAAATTAATACCCGACCTGTAATATAATAGCGAAGGCCATGTTGCGGAATTTAATAAAAACTGTTTTCTTACACTGGCAATGATTTTGCGACCGTCATGTCATTATTGACAGTGTAACATTTATGCCAATGTAGTTATTTGTTAATAATTAATATAAGGAGTATGAAAACTACAATGAAATCTACTTATGTAGGTATATAGTTAATTTATTCAAAAGTTCAAATAACTTTATTTAACGAAGATCCATTATGTAATTTGTAAAAAAAAACCTTTTCCGCGAAGGACTTTTCTACATTTTTCGCGCTTATTTTCGCTAAAATAAATCTTGCATCTCACCGGATATTCGCGTCCTAAGCGGGGACCGACTCCGCCATATTTTTTTTTGAAAATACTGTTCACGTTAGGTGAAATAGAAAGTATTTTATCTGCGCACATCAACGAGTTTGACTTTGGGAATGCGTACTCTTAAACAGCTGAATAGATTTTAATAAATGAGATGTCCTTATTAGATTCGTCTTGGCGTCCAATAAATATTTTCTGCATAAAATTAATATGGCCGCCATCAGTGGTATTTTCTATTTAAAAATGTATAAATTAATTTTGTATAAATTGTTGCTAATTAGTTAACTCGTAACTGTAACAATAAATTATGCCAGCGTTTTCCCGCGACCTCGCTTGTATAGTTTTTGTTTATCTGCCCGCGGGACCTTGAACTGAACAACTTGTTCATTAATTAACCCAAAAGTTAAATTAATTAAATGCGATAACTTTTAAAGTTTTATATTAAAAGCTTTACCAGTCGTGTTTTAATAATTTAATCAAGAATGCGTTGATAAAACAAACAGTCTAACATTCTCTTTATACTTAGGTACCTAAAATTCTTGAAACTTTCAATACCGCGTACAATCCATGTAAGGTGAGTTTTTAAAAATATTGGGACTTCCATTACTTAAATTCATTAAATGTATTTTTTTAATTAAAGGCTAACAATTTGCGGTTTTCTACGAATTTTTTTACTTTAAATTGAATGTTGTTAAATTACACTGAATTGTATAGCAGCTCGTAGTTCGCAAATAGCGAGTTCGAGTTTTGTGACCCGTGCGTTCCTTTGATGCTGCGAAGAGTCCTGCGACATGGCTTATGCAATCACCACTGATTGCATAGGCCCCGCTGCAGGGACCAATTCCACAATCCCACGGATGGCGCAACGAGAAGATTGCGTTTTAGATGTTGTTCTAGGGCTAACACGCGAAATCCCGAAAATGGATGCAAGCGGGAACGTTAATTAAACTTGACTCACTAATTCCGCTTGTACTGTGCTTCGTAATCCGGCTTGTGGTCAGGTGTTTCAGAAGCCACCGGGTAAGATGTTATGTGCTTTTGTACAAACAAACAAAATATAAACATAAATCTTGTTCTTTGCATTATAAAATGAGGCGACATAGATTTAATGCTAGCGACATAGATTTAACTAGGCCTTCGGTGAATCACTCATTAGGGAATAGGCTTTAAATTCTTGGCAAGCACCAGTCAGCAACACGCCCCCCCCCCGCACCCGCACCCCCGTTACGGTTCGACGCGTTACTCTTTCCGCAGCAAATTGCAAACTGCGGTAATTAAACTACATAAATCCTGTATCCTACTCGAATACGGTAGTATATTTTAGATGGAAGTATACATAAGTAAATGTAGGAAAATGATTTTACCTTGTAATTATTTATTGTAAGTAGGCCAAGTGCCAGCAAGCATGCCAGTGTGTATCTTCATACGAACAGGTTCGTATGAACTGGACTCGCGGCGTTCTTCCACGAAACGGTTCGCGCAATCTTTTTTGCCGCGCTCGCGTATATTGTGGGATGCTTCCGTCTAGAGGTTTTCTCAGTCGACTATGAAATGAAATGATCACATTAACTACTTATAAAACGTCTACACAAATCGTCCACGTGGTCAGTATTTATGAAACAAAGCAAAGATTTTTTTAGTTTATTGTAAACATCTTAAGAAGTATCTAGGGATCTATCGTGTTGGATGTCTAAGCGATCAAAAATAAAGGTGTTTACGGTAAACAAATCACCAATTAACTAATTATAAGGCTACTAAGGAAAGATCATGTTTTTAAGGGAGGCATGATCGGCTCAATGAATTGAAAGTAAATCTCCGAAGGTGTAAGCGTTGGCAACGTTATATTTTAATTAATTAGTTCAATTAGTACCTTGCTGAGACCCGATACAAGGTAATCAGAAATGAGACACTAAACTTAAATAAAATATGTGTTAAATCTACTAATCTCTAAGAGAATACTGTTGCGCTTGTTTGCATAGCAAATACATCATTATAGGCAACGCGTATGTGTTTATCATCTTATTTTTTGCCGTTAGTAACTACATTCCGTAATACAAACACGCTAGCATACCGTGTCTGGTCATAAGTTTTGTTAGACATGAAAATGCATTTTTTTATGAAGTAATGTAATCTTAATAAAACTTTAATGTAGGTACGTAATTATTGATGTCTCGGAAATAATTAAAAAAACAATTTTATTCGAAATTACCACCTTTGGCGTACCTACGTGCCTTCAATCAGACGGCCAGACTGGACATACAAATCTATAAATTTTCACACTATTTCTATGGGAATTTTAGCGAATGCTTGCTCTAGAGAGACTCTTAAGACACTAGTGCTGGCGTGTCGTTTAGAGCAGGCCATGTCCTTTAAAACTGACTATAATATGATTGAATGAGCATACATACCTTATTCAGAGGTAATATGGTATAAATTAATGGGTTAAACTAGATCATAACAACAAACAACTTTCATAGAATCAAAATAGCATCGTTATCATCGCTAGTGCAGAAATATTATTTAAGCACGAGGTTGCATTCATTGCTCTAATTGGCGGAAGCCGGTGCACTCTTGCTCACATAAAAGACCCTTATAATCATCCTATACCCATGCTCATATGTTACGAAGGCATAATTACGGAGCAACAGCAATGCTATGCGCTCAGACCAATAATAAAGTAGCGTTTCGAAACGTTTGCTAAGTTGCTGGAATGATTTCTCCGAAAATTGACTATAATAACTATAACGAATTGACACGCGGAAGTTCAACTCTGATATTTGTATTGATCAGTTCTAAAGAGTATTCGAATAAAATCAGCGTCCATTTTTATTTTCATTTTTAGGGTCCAATAATACACTGCGTTCGACTGACTGTGCGTGATGCCAGCCGCCGCCTGTAGTTCATGTCGTTCGATTTCACGCGACGGCAGCCGCCGCCTGTAGTTCAAGTCATTAAACAGCACACGACAGCGTCCCCCGAACGTCCTGAACTGCTGTCGACGGCTGCCGTCGTCCACTGGCACTTTCGTGTGTTCGAGCTCTTAGTCAACCGCGCCGGTCATGAGTAGTTTGGCAGATCAATAATTAAACTTTTACTTTTATATCCGCAAATCTAATTTGCGTGACTGAGATCTAAAAGACCTGTTAAATTATCACTATTGGCTTTTGCCTACTGCTTTGTACGAGTCACATGTATTTTTCATCTTATCAGAACTTTGCTGTAAGTATATTTACTTTCACGTCAAAGTTGATTTTAAATATTTATGGTCAAAGTTTTGCTTTTAACTTTTCTTTCCGCATAATACAGCTATTGTAATGTTCTGGGTTATGAATTTCCGGCGCATTTAATTATCTGGCCTCAATTAAGAACATGCTCAGGTCTCCTGACTGCGCAGTCCGTTGGAACGCAGGTTTCGTTGACGTGATGTGGTCCAATTTAAGGACGAAATTGAGGCAAATTATTTGATAAAATACCGTTTAAACAACCTTTGGTAAAATCGGTGTTACCACTGGGTACAAAGATACCCGTGACATGACCGCGCTCGCTAGCGAGTGACGGGCTGAGCGGCACTCGCCCTTTCAACCTTGGTCCGAGCTGTATGTCACGCACACACTTTTATAATTTCCGGAACGGCTTTCCTATCGCCAAACCTCTTCTCACAATCGCATTCGATCACACTACGCCATATTTTACAACGCCCTAGGCCAAGGGGCGACAACAACAACAAATGCAATGTCTAGGGATGCATTTGTTGTTGTTATTAACTCTGTGACGACACCAGTACCGTGTTGTTTCAACCTTGCATTTTCCTGCTTTATTCCTACTGGCCTGACAATTAGTCAACAAGTTAGTTTGTTTTGAAAACAAAGTAAGTTCCTTCAATCGTTTTTATATGGGTACTATATTAATGTAGTGAGAAAGAAGTTCACTCTCAAAAGTTAATCAGGAATGGCGGCGTCGCCGAAAGCACCCATTCCTGATTCGCTTTACTGAATAACTTTGCGGAATCACCCATCCCTGATGCGTGCGATGCGGTGTTTTGAAAGAGCACCAACAAATAATTATCCGCTTCACCTAGCGTTAAAAGAGCGGCTGAAATTCATAGATAGAGACCAAACAAGAAATTTGCGAACTTTCCGAAGCGCGAGGTCTGTTAGTAGGAGCTCGGAGATGTTACTAATATTATAAAAGCGAAAGTTTGTAAGAATGGATATTTGTTACTCTTTCACGCAAATACTACTAAACAGATTCTTACGAAATTTTGTGTGGAAATAGCTTGAACCCTGAAAAAACACAGGTTAATTTTTTTTCAAGTCATCCCTCGAAAGGCTTTTATGGGAAAATATTGTATGTAAAAACGAGATTTACGCGGGCGGAGCCGCGGGCAAATACTAGTTTCTTTGAAATTATATCAGTAACCGTGACGGCCGAGTGGTTAAAATATTGCACTCCTACTTTTAACATAGACCTTATAATTTAAAGACAATCCAAACAAAAAATATTAATTACTTTCGTTAACGTTAAAAAAAGGAACAAAAATGCTCAACCGAATTTCCGATCGGAATGAACTCATGATACTGCTCACGACGTAATCACTGGCGGTGGTGCCGGTCGGTGGGTCGGTTCATCAGTGAACCCATTACTTTTTGCGCTTTACAAAAACATACCAAAGACAGTATGTTACTCCGTGAAACTCATTTCATGCACGAAAGTACTTACGTGCTTTGGAAGCGACATAATAAACAACGCCGTAGGGTTAAGGTCGAATGCGGTGTCTAATTTCCGTCATATGGGTCGTAAGCTCACATCAATCTAAAATTCTAAAGCAAGGAAAAATCCAGAGCAAAATGTGAGTATCACTTAGCCGCTTAAAAATTCTAGGTTCATGGAGACTACGGAACTTGTTACTCTTTAAGTGTAGTTTAAACCTAGGTATTTATATATGTAGAATTCATCGACCAATTACTTATATTCATTAAAATATGTTCGTATCTACCTAATTTAGATGATCCTTTTTTGAACAATTAGCTAATACCGAATATTTAAATCTACTGTCTCAAATTTCTCCTTCACTAGTAGTTATCGATGTTAACGTCGTTAGCAAGATGCCTGAGGTTGAAGTGTCGGTGCTCCCCGGTAACTTCTAAACTGATTGACCTAGAAAGTCTAGAAACTTATAACAGTCTTGCATTTTAGATTATCCTAATAGATTATCTTATACTAATATAATATGGGACATCGGAAAACGTTACTATTCGTTGCTCATTTATGTGGTTAATTATGTCGACAATATCGATCCTCTAACTTTTAAATACCGCTTGTAATTGTAGCATGTGGGTACTAATTGATCCATAGCCGGTGTCGCTTGCAAAGGTCCGATTAAATTCAATTTTAACAAGACAGAACTACGTAATAAAACAGTAAAACATAATAATCAGCGGTACAACGAGCGACAAAGAGAAACGTAATTGCGTTGAACTGAATTTGCAGCGGCACTCTGGAGTCCGGTTTTAGCACTTGTTTTTGCCGTGCAAGTGCATGGAACTGCTGTTTTGAAGTTTTTTCGGAGATTTCAAGGCCGGCGATTCATCGGCGACCCCTTTGATGTTGTTCGTATCCATTAGCCAGTTTGACCACATACTAACAGGCGGTCTCTCAGCAGTGTCAGCCCTTCAGGCTATAAAAAGTAGGTACATAGTAAAACCGTCTGTCTTGTTCGTTAAAATACATAAGTAGATGATATTTTTTTTGTGCCGTGTCGTAAGAATTGTATGAAATGGACGGCTCTATGATATCAAACAGTTTTAATTGTGGGTCGATGTTGACGTATGATAGACCGTCTCATGTCACATCTTATTGTATGTTGCGAAAGGTAACGTCGCACGGCAGATGAAGTATGAGTCATTGTCTTTTGTCCTGGTGCAACGAAAGCTCATCTTGCCCAATTGAAGAATTACAACTCGAAACACTAATAGCGTTTCCAACAATGTAACAGTGCCCGTGCTGTTGTAGCTGCTTCTTCATGGCCTGACCTGTTGTTTGTGTAATTTGCAGAAAAACTTTGAAAAGATGAAGTGGCCTCTAGCCCTCGTTTCCGCTGATTCACATTGAACAAGTGCAGTTGTGTGCCGCGGTGGGGTTCTTTTTGTGGGGAGAGATTCGATCTCAACTTCTAAATGTAAAAATTACGAACGAGCTGTTGTTTGTATAAACTTAGACACATCTTTTAAGTTAAATCCGGTAGAATTTAAAGTAGAACGTAAAAGTAATATTGGATGCCTACGTTGTTGAAGGAACCAACTGTACTACTACTTCTAGAGTTGAATATAGGCAAATACACGGCTTCCTCACTCCCTGGGTTAGACGCAAATATTTAATTAAGAACGGGACTTCAATTTGGAAACCGACAAACTCAACTCATGACATAACTGACGGTCGCTCGCACTCATATATACAGCAGGCTAAATATATAAGTATCTGTACTAATGTTATAAAGAGATGAATTTTTAGACTTTTAAGGATTTATTTGTGTCACCTGTACCACTTCCACAGGAGATCAAGATATTGAGTATTAGGTAATCCGAAAACTTAGTATGATATCTTTTTATTATTATTGGCCAATTACTCGATTTGCACGTAGGTTGTAACCTGAAATTCCATCTGTTTCTAGCATGTATACATGTGTATCCGCAAGGTATCTACTATTACGTAATCTGACTGACGGCACGTCCGCGCGGCGTCGCCGGCGGCTGGCCCTCGGGCCCTCGCAGCGCATATCCTCTGTCGCGGCGTGTGCGGGGTCCACGCGTCCGGCGTGCCGGCCCGGTCATCGCGTTCCCCTTATGCCAGTTAAATTGCTATAATTTCATCTCCCATGGGCCATTTTAACAATGGCCTGCCTTCTTTTATAATGTACTAGTAGACGCCCGCGGTGACTGACACTGGCGAAATTATGAGGTCTCAACGACAAAAAAATTACAACTTACATGTACGTAGGCAAAATTTCCCCGAAACAGAACACAATGACGTTTTTATTTGAATAACTGTTTCAATGCAAATAATTAATAAAGCGGCCAGCTTGTGGGGCATCCTACGACTATCATTTATTTTGTTCTCTACTCATCTCGTTTTTGAGGCAAGCATACAGACAACAGTTGCAAATAAGTTTAAATGTATCTATTCTATTAGTTTTATTTTACCTACTTAGCAGTACTTTTGCAAGAAAAGAGAAATATTTACTTTTTTCAGTGTAAGGACTTGGCTCGTAAGTTGGCATTACAGTCCTGGGGGGTAATTGTAACGAAAGACGAGACTTCGAAAAATCACATCAAGGCGATAGCGATAGTCGCGTCTTCAGTTACACAATTAACCACCTTTTCAGCACTAAAAGGCTAGTAGACTAGCGAAAGATAGGTAAGTATCTCACTTCCACGATTCTCGCTTAGCACAAACGTATTTCGATGATATCATTGATTCACTCACAAGCGGAAATTTGGCGCCAGCTAATAGAATCCGAGAATTTATTATACTCCGACTACCTCAGTTCACCAAATAGTTTTAGTGAATCCAGTCGGGTGTTCACCGCCGCCGTTAGTTTGTCGACTTGTGCGCCGCGCATACCTATGTACCTATGTATACACCTACGTAATTGCAGTTCGGTGCTCTAGCTCTTGAAGCTTTCATAATATATCGAGACCGAATGAGACGTACCTGAAAAAGGATCAAATGAATACAGTTGATTCAATCTGCCAGCTATATAAAGGTGGAATATATGTAATACTATGGATTCAACGCTAAGTACAAGTCACAAACGCATTTAATCATGAACGCGGATCGTCGCACACTGAGATATTTACTCAGTTCGTCACATTCTACTAGACGAGGCTTGCGGTTTTCGTGCTTGTGAAATTAATTTAATGCTGGATGCAGGTACTGTAGCTATGTATCCCGTAGCGATGTTTCTACCAGCTTCGATTCACACAACTGTTAATTAATTTGTATTTAAACAAGATAGGTGTAATAATATGACTACCCTATCATACATTCATTACACTGCCTGGGGTAAGTCCGGGGGAGTTGACCGTAAAAGAGAATTACCCAACGAAAAAACAAACTTTCACGCTATACACTGTATAATGAAACATTGTTGGCTACGTTAGAACGACATACCGCCCGAAATTTGATAAAAAAATGTTATTTTGCCTGCAGTTTAAAATAATTCGACTCACATGACATAGTGTAAGGATAAAATATAATTAAAATATAATTAAGGATAAAATATAATTAATAAGATAATTAAAAAGTTCAGTTTAGTTAATTCCATATTTAATGCTCATAAAATGAAAGGAAATCAGTGGCTAATATCGCAGAAGAGGTGGCCAGATAAGATTTAAAAATGAATTGATATTGATACGCCAATTACGTTAAATTAATTGAATTGAATATTATGTACGCCACTACCTTTCCTCTTCCATATGAGGTCTCTCCACGGTTGTGTGGAACAAAATCGCTCTTAGCGATAAGACCGTCTATTGTATACATGTGCTGTTATTTCTTAATTTTTATTATTCTGTCCTGGTGTACAATAAAGTGTTTTGTATTGTATTCGATGATACTCACTCCGGTACCTACTGATAGTACTGATGGAGAGATTGTAGGTTCAAATCCTACTCGCGGTTGAAGGTTTTATAAAAATAAAAAATTGGGGCCAAATAGGTATTTTGCAAATGAACTGTAGTTTAACTCCTTTCGAGGAATATGTCGAAGTTTCGGTCACCTGTATACTAATACCAATCAAATAATATCAAATCGACCGTTACTTGAAGCAAGTAAAAAGTTAAGGGGATAGATAATAATGTAAAAATAAAACATTATATATTAGTATCTAAGTGTGGTTTCGTTAATGGAAATCTCGCGATTCGATGCGGTTCGTTGAGTTAATTTGTTATTAAACACAATTATGCGTGATGGCCATCTTATGAGAGTGTCGAAGACAGTTTCAACTAGAATAACAAGGCGAACGGCGGCAGTGCGTACGAATGTGGCGCGCTGCGGGCGCGCCGGCGACGCCATGGGCGTGCTCGGTCAGTCGGGCGGGCGGTCGGAACGCGCGCGCCCGCCCGCAGCCGGCGCACTCTGCGCATCCTCGCGCCTCCTTCGCGGTGCACTCACGCACCCCCATGCATCGGGAACGCCTCCCGACCCGGAAATTACAGTTCCTCCCCGTCGGATGCGTTCACAGCTCGCCTGACTTCCGGTTCGAGTGCACGCGTCCTCCTGCAACCCGTTGCCTGTCTGTGTCCCGTTGCGACTTTGTCGTCGAACCTTTCGTAATGGCCGGGAGCGCCGCCTTGGGAGCGGTGACCGATACCGACGGTGTCGTGACGTTCGGTGCCGCCGTGCCGGCCGTGGCGGCGGCCGCGGAGCCTCCGAAACTTACTAAACTTTGCACTTATATGTTTTTCTTTTGGTATAACAACAATGGAAAGAAAGGAGCCAATAGCGAGACTGCTCAGAAAAAAGGACCTAATGGAGACACTGGTATGTACCTACGTTGCCGGTTTCACTTGTCGGATTCAAATTATTTTGCCCATTACATCTTTTGATTTAATTTAATATTACAAAACAATTAAATAAGTAGGTCAAATCTCGTGATAAAAACATTTGTAATAGGTATGTGCGATTGTTTAGGTGGCATTGCAGCTTTAAATTATCTCGGGCTGCGAATAAACGAACAAGCACTCCGCTCCTTTATGAAGGCTTACCTTAATACTGCATCTTTATACAGGCTTATGCAGGCTTTTCATTCTCGATCACCGCTGCAAACTGTAAATCCACGTCGATTGTCGACGTTTTTATTCGCCATAAATTAACGGTAAATATTGTCATCAGGGATTTACTGACCATTTGGTAGGTATATTCATTTCCGTGTGTATCTATGTTAAAATAAGTATAAGTCTTGAAAGAATATAATAATTATAAACTGCCCCCTCACGTTTCAATAGAGCCCCCTGGGGACACAAAAAAAAGTTGATGTTCTATTGTTTTTGAGTTAGTGCTACTTCATAAGTAAAACTCTTGAAATTTTGTGAAAGTCTGGATCCATTCATCCTTATCCTTTGCGTTTATGAGTCCACTGCTGAATATAGGCCTCCGGTAGTTCACGTCACTCCGAGGTCCTGTGCCCTATAAAAATGTCATTTTCTATTGCCACGGGACGGGATAAAGACGATGTCCATATTGTTGTAATATCTTGTAGTGTTTTATAATTTTGTAGGAGTTCTTACTTTTTTATGTAAGTATTTGAAATTAGATGCAAATAAATTATTTCATTAATAAAGCTACGAAGGTGGTCAATAAGTCCGTGATTTTTTAAATAAACACTGGTTTTTCGGTAATAAATTAAATTATCATAAAGAAACAACAACGCGACTGCTAAAGCTAACAGAAAATAAATAAAAAAGCTCTAAATATGACAATATTGAAAGTGATCGCAGGCGGAGACAAATCTATTAGGTAAGTAAGTAAAACTTAGACAAAAAATATGTTATGACTTGCGTTTGTAAACATGCATTCAAACACTCGATAAACATAACCCTCACTTCCTCTAACACAAGCGTGTGACAACGAACGTGTCACCAAATTTTTGACCCCTTTCAAGTAATACGATTTCTCGAGATCCTTATAAAATAGGCTTTTGTTGAGCGAAAATTTCATTGTAGAACTGAAATCTCTTTCCACGGTGCCATATCGTTCAGTTTGGAAACAGGAAATAGTCACTGGGGTTTGAACGCAGAGAATATATCATTTGTGGGATTCATACGTTTCTTAAATTGTTTAAGTACCCAATCGCGACTGCACACGTATGCATATTTGCATTGTATTGTTAGAAGATACCTTTTTTTTTAACCCAATGCCGTAGATTTTCCTTGAAGCAAAATCGGCGGTGGCCGGTTCGACAACAATTTTTTGCCATAATATTTACTGATGATTGTTCTTCACGCTGTTGTTATGAAACGGTGCAAAGAGTCGTTCTGATTGTGGTTGAACAACGCCAAACATTCCCTTGAAGTTGTCACACGCATCTATTTGTGCGAGTGAACCTGGCACTCATAAAATATATATATAAACATACTATTGTTGTGCCTATTGTTAAATACAAAACTGGGGATGTATCCTAACTACAGACCTATGTCGTTTGCTATGGTCATAGCTAAGTTGCTGGAATGTCTGCTTGACATCTGAAGAGGCACATAAAGCTACAGGACTCTCAATTTAGGTTTAGTTGGAGACTGCATGTAGGCTCATATATTAAAATGTGGGTACTAACACTAATTTGTAGGATTTCTATAATGTACTAACTTAATATTGTCTTAATAATCTTAATAAATTGTCTTAATAATAATGTAATAATGTTCTTAAAATATGGACTATGACTGAATCAAATTAAAACTTATTTATTTATTGATAAGATGACTGCGTATCTTACTTATATCCAAATAATGACACAGAATATAAATAATTGAAGTTGACTGAACCATATGACATAGGTACCTACGGATGCCATAATCTCCTCTAGCACTTTGTATATCCGATCGCCCAAACATGAAAACAATTTTCCCAAAGAATTCATGTTTATAGGACTCAATTGGAAGTATGCCACCTTCGTCGTCATTGGTGCTAGTTTGATCACCAAGGTGTAATATTATATTGAATGATGGATCTTTTTTGGTTTTTGGTTTTAAAATAATCTGCTTGATGGGCAGGATTAAAGATGAAATTCACTTGTTACCATTTATGACAAAACTCCGGCGTCTATTTGCTTTGCCGGGTTGTTTAATACTAACTTAATGACGCAGTTTGATCAAAATTTGACTGTAATCAATTGAAGGGTGTTAAGTGTATCAAATAGCGAAGAGACGGAGATATTATTAAAGTAACTACACAGAATATAGACACACATACGCGCATTCTCTCTCTCACACACACACACACACACACACTCACTCACACACTCACACTTACTAACACTTGTTCTTTTGAGTAGTATTAGCATATAATTGTAATTGTTAGTTATAGAAGAGCAGGACATCCTGGCACAGGTAATTTATTTACTTAAAAGGATGTTCCAAAAACGAAACAATGAACTATGTTACCTTTTTTTACTGAATAAACTATTTTTTCATTTTTCGTTTTAATTTTTTCATTTAAGTTACAAGGCGGGAACTTAGAAAAGTCACGGACTTATTGACAAACTTTAGTTCCATTTCGCTTGTAAACGAAACTTTCCAATTAGAATGAACGAAACGAGCAAGCACCTACGAACACTGCTGTTACTTTCTAGAGCTTACACTGAGAAAATACTTTACTCACTTAATTGCTTGGAGTGTAGGCATAAGCAGTGTCGTATTACGATATAGGTATAAAGCGATTGCAATGTTAAAAGCCTATTAAGGTCTTTCATAACTTTTCTTTATAGCGCGTCCCTTGTGATCGTGCGTTTGGAATGAGTTGGAGAATTAAGTGAAAAGTAGGGGGTATTAGGGCGTTTGCTCATAGTACAGTTTTGCTTGAAGAACATTGACTTTCGACAATTTACACTTGTTAGAAATTTGTGGAACGAGTGGCAGTTGGCGTAGCTAATTAACGTTGAAAGTCATTTTAGTTACAAGTTCAATTGAACTAAATGCAGACGTAATAGGGTACTTATACCGCGGCATACATTCATTAGCTGGTTCACGATTTGACATTAACGTAATCGTCGCTTATAGCGGCAACTCATAATAGCGGTACTGGTGGCGCGGGCTGTGTTAGACCGCGCTACTTGTTGGTGGGCCCGACCGCGAGCCTGTCGTATTGCGACAAGCCATACGAGTACACTGCGATATTTGAGAATCGCGGTTGTGAACTTGCGATCTATGAAAACTAACCCGGTTCTCGATTTCTATTCATTTTCAATCTTAGTTCACTTTAGTAACATACTTAATTAATTTAGTAGATTATAAGGAAGGATACGGTGAGCTTCCGTCTGAGGTTTTCTCAGTGGACTAGACACGGGGTACTTCAAAAGAGGCGCAGAAAGAGCTCTCCTTCAGGGCCGGCGACGCATTGGCGACTCCTCTGGTATTGCAAGTGTCCATAAGCGACGGTGACCACTTACCATCAGGTGGCCCATCTGCTTGTTCGTTAGGCTAAAATCTATTATAAAAAGC
>DWLO01000094.1:0-27628 GCA_018245335.1 Dalla quadristriga
TATCTATAAATTTTGTCCTAATAGCTTCTATTACCAAAATGTATAAGTATTTGCTCGGTTTCGAAGTGAATAAAGCATCAAAAGGGTTTACGGTACGTGGATGTGGGACCCTAGTGGCATACGAGTGGCAATGCGTTTGCTTTAAAAAGTTAAGTAGTCATGTAGGCCACTAAACTTTTCCTCTGCCAATCTGCATTCTGACTCCACCGCCTACAGAACTTCTCCAACGTCTGTATCCAGCAGGTGTTTCCCCAGTCACCATATGTTTAATTTTCATATATTATCACGAACCTTTTGTATTTGAATAGATGTGTCTAAGATCTTTTGATTACGAATTACTTATTTACCTGGTATACTGCCGAAAAGGGTCTGGAAACGTTCGTTTCCTACATAATTATTTCTTACCATTTGAAATTGAAACCGAAATTGAAATTAAAACCGATGTTTACGCGTCTTAAACAAGAGATTTTAATGCAGCATGTTACACCGGAGTAAGTGTTTCCTTTATTGGGCGATTATCGAGAAATTATTTGGCCGAAGAGTATACACGAAGATTGGGAGCGTTATTTTTAATTACGTCTTTATTCATCCGAGCGGTCGGCGTAACGAAGCCGAAACGATTTTATGTCTCCCATAAGAAAGCTTAATGCTTAATCCAATTCGAATTTCGGAACGTTTAATTGTAAGACGGGATCTGATGAGATCCAAAAGACCAGATTAAAGTAGGCTAAGAGCCATATTTTAGTTTAATAGCACTTGTCTTACCAATCGGAAGATGTACCAGTGTACACGTTTCACCGCTAACATAATAGGGTTGGATGTTGGATGCAAGCTTTTTAGTTTTGGGGGAAAATATTTTGACTGCGAACGTATAATTTATAAGAGTAGGTTCTAGCGGGCCTGCAGACGTGGTCCTGCTCTGAAAATAAAAAAAACATGGAATCTGATCGCAGCGCCACCTACTGGGTCCAATTGTGAATTTAAACCATCCAGGGACCCACTCAAACACACACACAAAATTTAATTTAAATCGTTTTAGCCGTTTAGGAGGAGTTCAGTGAAAAATACAGGTACAGAAGAATTATATATATTAAGATAAGGTTCCATAACAACCAAAAAACAAACATCTGTCAGAAGCCTATACTAGTTGTAAAAACATTTACCGGGGAAGATGGTTTGCCGACTCATATTCTTGTTGTGTTCTTCTCTCATTTTCTATCTTCTACTTCGTTCTTCTTTCACGTCACTCATCAGCTGCGTATTTGGAGACAACCCTTCAATTCTTTACTGCAGGGCACAGTTATCTCCTAGCAACTCCTCACACGTGAACGTTATAATGGTAAATGACATCAAAATCGATCGGTGCCTATCGAAGAACCAGTATTAATTGAGTTAAGCATATCTAGATATGCGAAATATTTGTTTTGACACACATTTCTTCCAAGAAATAAAGCGTACGTTATCGAACCAAACCGACCGATATATTTATGTTATTTCTCGGAATGTATTTAAATGACATGAATCTTTTACAACTTTGTTCCGAATTCCAGCTGTCGCGCGTCGTATTAAAATTAAATTTAGGAAATGTATAAATTAAAATTATGATTATAGATTATTTAGGTACCACTTGCCCAAATCGCGGTAGGTACCACCCGAGGTACTACTCGAGCTCTGTTCATGGTGGTTAATGTCAAAATCAAGCAAAGACTTAATCATCAATTCTTGTTTTTAAATACTAAAAATATGGGTCACCGTGAAGGCGTATCAAATAAACTAACTAATTTACGCATTTTTAATATTAGTAAGATAGTAAGAAGTAAGATGGGGTACCTACGTATCTAAACCGTGCAACACCAGTATCCGCAAATGTAATAATAATTTACTACATTGATTTTTAAAATAATTAATAGAATTTATATTATAATTACTAGACTGACCAGTGTTTTTTGCAGAACCTGTATAATATTATATTAGTAGGCCCGGGGCAGTACAACGATTTCTGCCGTGGAATTAATGTTTTTCAACAATTTTGTTCCATCGAAAAGCTGTGGATGCCGAGTACACTTATACAAGGGGTGACCACGTCAGTCCTATAGGACGATTACTAACGATTACTAATGTTTACTAACATGACTAACTAACAAACAGTCTCTCGTACAGTCCTATTGGAAGTTTGTCACAGATTTCCAAGGACGGTAGCGGGTAGTGGGACAGTATGCTCGTTTGCTATCCTCATCAAATAAAAAATAAAACAACAAAAATTTAACACTATTGGACGCCCGCGGCAAAAATTTAATTTTTACTTCGTTCCACTAAATGGAAAAATCGAACCGAAACTCGATACATATAGTTGTACTGTATTTATTAAGTTTCATCGGTTTTGCATCTAATTATAAAATTTCTAACGATTGCTAATACTCAAACAGATGTAACCGACAGCTGAGGAGCAAGCGACATGCAAATGGTTATTACCAGACAACAGATGATGAAAGCATAGAAATGCCGTAAAAACTATAAAATATTTTCAACGTTGGATGTCATAAACTCTGAAAAATTATATTAAAATCATTGAAGGTCAACTACCCAATTCATTAAGGTTATTTAACGAAGCTCATGCAACATTTCCCATACTTTTTTTTTTGCAGCTGATTTTTTATTGTATCTTTTACTTTGACATTTTTATTTTCTTTAATCGATTTTCAATAGAGTTTACTGACAGCTGGCATGACATACGTAGGTAATGACAAGACTTTTGATAATCTGTGGAAACACGTAGTGTGGGACTGCTCAAGCGATTCAGATATACTAGCTTACAGAATCACACAACAATACACAAACGGCGTTTGGGAGAAAAATTAAGACATAGGTATTTCATTGTAACGACACGAAACGATATTGCTAACAGTAGTAGACCAACTTAGCGCCGCGAAATGTCTGACATTGAAATCATACGAGAACTGCGCTGCAGGTAACTAAATAATAAGTTAAATAAATAAATCTATACAAGTCTCACACGTCAAGCTTACTTGCCATTTCTAGTTGATATCCGTTCTATAGTTATCGAACTAATTAGTGACCGTTATAGTTAACGTATCTCTATCGGATCAAACTAATTAACACCACGGGCTTACGTTTCTTGATAAAGTGTCATCATAAATATATTATGTAACTTTATTGTTTTGTTGAATCGTCTCATTGCGATTTCCAAACTAGATTTCCGCCCGCGTTAGATTCCCACATCTATTCCACAGGAATTGTGCATTTAACAAAATAAAAAAATGCCTATGTCAGTCACTATATTATTATCACTATCTCAATGCATAAACGAAAGAAGGACAGGAATGGATCGGAACACAAACGGAAACGGGTGTGGACTGTGGCATTGGTACAGCCCCGGTCGAACCGTATACACGTTTTACAAGCTGCAGGGCTTGGAGGATTTCGGTATCACTAGAAGTATGCTGCTAATTGAGATATTTTAAAAAATAATTACAGTTCTTCTATTTATATTGATATCATAGAAAGGAATAGGGTTTTAAATTACAGTAACAAACTAAAAAAGAAGTAAATGTCATCCGACGATTGGTCGATGATTTTCGATTCGTCCAGTTACTCGTAAGTTCCAGTAGTAAATTTCCACACAACTCAATTTAAAGCGAACGTTAACGCATTTCGGGGGGCAATTTCTGCCCAAAAGATTTTTGTCATTGATCGACAATAATAATGAATATACAGTCAGTCGGATGCAGTGACAGTAATTTTACGACCTAAATTAATACATTTAAAAGTAATAGCAATTTAACGATAGTACTGAAGTGCGAGAAGTTAGAAGAGGATAAGGTGAATTTATTTGTTTCCAAAACTATAACAATAATTATTAAGCTTACAATTACATACCAATACAATAATGTAAGCACCCTATGTATAAATACATTTATCGGCGTTGTAGTTTATGGAAGACTAAAGGGCTCGCTCTCGGCATAATTCATGGTATCATGATGGAACCATGATGCTGATTTTCAATGCGACCTATGGAGTAAATCGGCCAGCGCCGTTAGCAATAGTATTGTTTTCACCTCGAAGATATTGCGATCATGCCTAGAATATCCCTTAGTTCAATCCTAAAGACCGAGCACTATTTATTATGACGTGGCTAAAATTATCTGAAATAGTTACGACATACAGATAATACTAATACTCGTATTTAACACGTTCGTTTCTGCCAAATAAAATATCGTCTGGTGTGATATTATATGGCGATACTAGACATCAAGAATTGGCCCCTAAAATGGGCGGGAGTATGAATCACTCGTTTTATTGACTCGACTATGCGTGCTTAACGCAATTCTTCAAAGCAATTTTAATAAGTTGAAGAGCGGAGATGAATTACTGATTTGAAGACGTATGCGTCATAAAATATTTTCCTAAAAAGTCGTTTAGAAGTGATATCTAATACTCGCACGAAAGTTATTGTTAACACTGCTCCAATATCAGTCCCAAACAAATCTTAAGCTTAAATAATAAAAAATGCCATTGTCACTAGCCTTACTCCTTCTAAAGACATCGCTCGATACCCTGAAGTAATTACTTATATGAGAAAGAAAATGGAAACATGGGAATATGAGAATATGTAGAAAATATTTAAACCTTAACACCGCAATCTTCCTATTTTCCTTTAAACAAAAGTCCTTATAATCACCACAACGATCAGGCCACTGGAATTTATGACTTCTTCGGTGTCGGATAACATAAAGCGGATTACTTAACGCGCAGGTGTAAAATTTGGTCAAAATATCACCATGGCTAACTAAGTCGTATTCTGTAAGTGCAATTATTAATTTCGTATGCCCTCAATCCAATATTGCGACCTAAACAACATTAGTGACGCTTGTTGGCGTGATGACGTTGTTAGCAACATTCGTTTTGGAGCAGTGGTTGTATTGCCGGCAGATATCGATAAGCGAGTTTATTGAGTCGGTGCATGGTATAGGTTATGAGTAACATGATCGTTACTGTACTGTTCAGTGTGGTGTGAGTGTGTGGAAATGAAATACAATATCGTAGTACAACTCCGTACTGTATCCAATAGAGTGGAGTAAATTGACGGCTGCCATCTGTCACTGTCAGTAAAGTACGTGTCCATATATAATTATACGCTACAGTTATTAATATAACTTTGACATAGAAAAGTCAAAGAATGCTGCAATAAGCAGCTTTCATGCGGTGCAAATTTATACAAGTCAAGGATTAGTGACCAACCTGATAGGCCAATGAGGTTATAGCGATTTTTAAAAATTAAGTTATACTGACCCACTTCCGGGCAAAGGTAGATCCGTGGATTTCCTCTTCTCTCAACTACCTCCCACTAACCTTTATGGAAAGCATCCAGGTCATCAACAAAAGTTTCGTTGGCCTGCCCCGGTAATTGAAATAAAATGAAATGGGTTATGGGTCAAATACTTTTAATAATGTGTAAATAAATAAATACATTTTTCATTTGATTTTGTCGTGGCTATTCTTCCACAAATGTAAGTACCTGATGGTAGCATTCGATAACGAGACGAGACCATGATAGCTGATGGCATCGCGTAGTAGTTGACAATGAAGCAGATGCCTAATGCTTGTTTGATTTGAATACGCTCTGACGGTTCGAGCAGCCAAACGTAATACGCTTTCTTTCATCTTGATGAATGTTATCGGTGTCCTTCAGATTCGAATTTGTAAACTTACGTATTGTTTTCATTGGTATATAAAATTTGCTGTTCTTTTACAAATTTTTTTCTGAAGATTTTTTCAGGTTTTTTTTAGTTGGTTCATGTAGGTAGTTTGCAGGTTATTATTTAATCAAATACGACTAATTTTGTTTGCCACTATCGCCTCATCTAACTTTGCTTATATAATTTGACATCTGTATGTTGTAGAAAATGGCAGATTATGGTCATAACCTTAGATAATTATGAGCTACTGCTGGCCCGTGCCTCATAGAGTAAGACCGCCATTATATACTCAACCTTCATTGGGTAACGTCACGATATTTTTCTCTACCGTCTAAAGAAATGATGATTTAGTCACTAGAAAGGTATCTTGAAAAGTAAGAGGTATCTGGGATTCGGAACCTTCGACTCCTGATTGCTGGCCAAAACCTTAACCACTCAGCTGTCACAAATTTATTTATTAATCTTTGATATAATGACAAATTGCTTGGTGCAGGAAATTCGCTAAAAGCTTGTAATGCCTCAACGTCGCTGATGAGGGTGATAATTTGTGCTTATTGATTGCGTCCGTTTAAATTAACAGGCGAGTTGTCGGAACGGTGTGTTTGCACCATCGGGCAGGACATGCTATTCGCGATGCGCCTGATATCGTGCAGTACAGAGCACAGATACACTGACGTCCACCGACCAAGTCATCCATTACACGTGGGAAACTGACACAACCTCTCTACAGTTATGTGCATGAACATAATAATATTTATTGCCGTGTTATAAAATTGTGTTACGATTTGATTATAATCGCTGAAAAATAAGTATTTTGCGGAGAAGGCTTATATCGTCGCCGCAAGAATTGTGTGATCATTTATGTATTCAAGTATATTCTTCCGTGGGAATAATACTGCTGTATCTGTTTAATGAAGGCTAGTGATTTTGTTTTACTGCAACACACATAATAAGTCAACAAAGATCAGCAACGTCGGAATTTGCATGGGCCACCAAAGTGGTGACAAAACTTCATAAGACCTACCGAGCTCTGGAAGATAAGTGTTGTAATCGGATGCAGATGTAATAGTTAGATGGCATTCAAAATATGAACAAATTCGAGTATTCTTATAGTCGTTATTTTAGTTAGATTCCATTCAAAATACGAACAAATCCGCGTATTCTTATAGTCAACTTGTAGTTATAATTTAAACAGTTATTTAGGAGATCATTATCTTGTATGGTTGACAAAATCCAACATGATCTCGCAACTCGTTACTATGTCACCGAGATGTTGAACTAAACAAGGCCACTCATTGTCGCAGGTACTGTATGATCGATTGAATGCAGTGCAGCCACATTTTTAGATAATCTTCAATCAAGTGGCTGACATGAAAAGAAAGGCACGGTCATTTCACTGTTTCGGCCTCACTAATATGTTTGATATAATTATTAAGGATAAACTTTTCACTTAAAAATCAAGCGGACGGTCACAGACCAGTGATGCAACTATTTCAAGTACGTAAATGGTGAGATGGCTATGATGAGAACTTCCAATCGGAATACAATTGTTGAAAAAATAGGCGTCAAGGCTTCTGCCTTTCAAACGTTCAACTGCGACTCGTTTCTACGAGCAGTTGAACGTTTATTGTTCGATGGTTTTCATTAATGGTTTTATATACGTAATAAGTACAATTTTTATACTTTCGGTATTTTGTCTACCACGTTTTCCCTGTTAAAATAATCAAGATAATTATGTTGTTGGATACGTATTGAAGGAAAAACATAATACCAATCTGAGGTACTTCGCTGAATACCGAGGTATTTTGCTTCTGGGTTAAGAAAAAAACTCTTTGTAATGAAAATCGTTATTCATTTAAATAACATTTAATCATCTAAATACCTTGCCGTGGGTCTTGAGAACTGATCTCGATGGTATCACCCTCATCCTTGTCATCCCATGACATCTTAAAAGACTGAGTGTTGACAGGTTATCGATACTGTCAGCTTTTGACGAATCACCTCAAATAGCGATCATATTTCTTAAGATGATAAATATTTACCATCAAATCGAATATTTTAATATATTTCCATCTACAGAACGCAACGGATTAATCGTAAGGTACATTATTGCAATTATGAATGGTTAATCTTATTTAGCTGCTCGTTACATACGTAGGCATTGACAACAAGCTTTTCCTTATTTGAAGCTTACATTCAGTTTATTTGAGGTGAGGTCCATTCATTCAACCATTCAGTTTTGGTGATCCTCTTCGTACAATGAAGTAAATCAATCTGATGTCAAGTTTGGCATCTAGAACGAATGTAACGGTCGTCTTTACACGAGCATGTGATATAAATTATCACAATAAAATATGAAAACAAAAAGAGGCAGTGCCACTTAAACTCGATCGGCCAAGAATGTCGCAGCCGACTTCATCCGATTAATTTTTTCATGCCTTCAACTGAACTTGATTATTTATCCACAGTCTGATCGTAAATTAAAACTGGTTCATTAATGATCATAACTTTAAATTTATCTTTCGTTTGCATACCCTTCGATGCAAATATTGTGTAGTAACGCGTGAAATGGAGTAATTTAGTGATCAAGATACTACAGCTTTTCTTTTTTATGACTTTAAATAGAAAACTGTGAAAAGGTTGTGCAAAAAGTCCTGTATGTTTTTAATTGCGACGTCTGTATCCCATGTTAATATCAGTTCGTAACAAGTACATGGGTTAAACAATAAGAACAATTAAGGGGAATTTTGATTCCCCTGAGAAAGAACGCTAGTAAGTATGGCGTTTTGAGAAGCTTCTGTTCGGTTTAGAGCCTATCGAGGGTATCAATAAAACAATTATCTGCAGTTGATTGGACGGTAACCCGTCATGGCCGTTGCTTAAGTTGTGGTACTTTGTAGCAGTCATATCAAGTCAATTCATGTTGTAGTCGGACATGATTTGGAGCGATCGATACAAAAACTTTGTTGTGATTAACGATCACTCCATTACAACGCAATTTACCTCAATGGAGATGTGGCTCAATAAATATTTATTGTTTTAGATTGCGCATAATTACATAGCTGGCAGCAAAGCACGTTACTACGGTAACAATAGCACTAACTATAATTTGTAAAAGTCTTGTATAAGCTACGAGACTGCTACTGCTTGTTGTCAATATTTCAACTTTCTGCTAACTTTTGAAGAGATAATTCAGAAAACATGTTCTAGGTACGAACAATGAACGTAAACTTTACGTGAACACTAACACATGGCTATGTAATGTGAAGTTGATCGAAACCCTAACAGGTTAGATCATCTAAGGTTATTGCTAATCATCATACTTAATGTAACTATTTTGACAATTATCGGACGTCTGCCAACCCGCACATCTCAGGCTGAGTTCTTCACAATGTTTTGCTTCACCGTTAAATCAGGCGATGTTTATTTGCTTAAAACGCACGTAACTTAGAAAAGTCATTAGTCCGTACGTACATACGTAAGTACGTTGGAGTGTACTTGGGATTCGAACACCGGGGCTTGCAAGTAGGAGATCGAAGTCTGAATCACTCTGCTATCACCGCTCTCGCCATTAATTTCGTACAAAACATTTATTTTCCAAGTACCGCCCGCGTAACATTCCCTTATCTATGCCACAGGAACCGTAAATTTTTTGGAATAAAAAGTCTATGTCACTCTCCGGCCCATAAACTATTTCTATGCAAAAAATCATGTCCATCCGTTGCTCTGTTACAGCGTGAAGAGAAGACAAACCAACTGACCATAAAACAGTTAAATAAGGACTCCCACGAAGTAGTTAGATAGAGTTAGAGAGTCGACTGAACGCGTTACATTTCGTGTCTTATTTATTGCTCCAATATGTTTTACACACATGTTTAATCGATTTTATTCACGTAGTCTGTATGAATGGCGTTGAAACAAATATAAATGAAAAAAAATGCAGTTTATATAAATGTTTAGAGTCCACGCGATGATTTTAGACTTTTAATCGGGTGTTAGCGGGCGGTCCCCGCCCACCCAAAGGTGTGGACACTTCCAACTAGATCGAATTATATTTATTACGCTTTCTTCTTCAATAACAAAAGAGTTACCGTCACATACAGATAAGGCACATATTTGCTTAACATCGACCGCTAGAAGGGACGGCAAAAGCAATGTATTAAAATAATGTTGTGCGTTCGAATCACGTTTAATCAAGAGTGACAAAGTACCGAGTATTTGAACAAATTTACCTATAACTCATGATGTCATGTTTTTCCTATATTTCGTGTATTTTCATTCATTAAAAGAATTTTGGTCAATATTTTTGTTCCAATTAACTATGTTATAAGCAAGTGTCTAGGGAGTTGCACGGTCTCTTAGGGTCATAAAGTTATGCTTCCCAAGATCAGACAAACTTATAATTTACTTTAGCTCTCTGGATTAAGCAAATGAGATTGTAATTAGTTTAAGGCCGGTCATAGTTAGGTAGGTATCAGTGATATCATAGGCCGAATGGTCGTTGGGTATATATAACCTGCAGTGACAATTCTATCACTAGAGTTTTATGTATAATTTTGATATTTAGGGTGAACTTACTGAAAGACAACTTGCTGCCAAATTCTTGTCTTTTTTGTTATTAGGTGGGCATGCAGTCCTCAATGTTAATCTTTAGACCCTCTGAACCCTTATTAAACCAGCCGCAGGGCTGTCAGCGCTTTATATAGTAATCGATAACATTCAGAGATGTTTCGGTACACAATTTGCTTTAAAAATTCTTACGAATATTAGTAGCGGACATTTGTCATTTTTATAGAGTCCTGGAAACGGTGCTGCATAGAGAATCATGCGCTGTTCACAATTCATTAAAGAATATTTATTGAGATTTTAACCGAACAAGATCAATTTCCTGCTGCGAAGCGTAATTTATCGGCTGTTTCAATGGAAAGTCAGTTTTCTTACGAATATTTTGTCTGCGTTCGTTGTTATTTTTCTTTACTTCATAAATTTAATTTGGCACCTTAGTGAACATACTATTTTTAGAACGGCAAACAATAATATAGTTACGTGTTTAATACAAGAGTGTGTCAGACGGAGGGTAATGTTTTTGATTTCTGCATAATTTGTTATCAGATTATATGCACTCTAAAACTTTAGCCATAGCTCTAATCTATAATTAAAGTGATTAACTATGATGAACTGATTAACTATTTACCTATTTTACTATCATTTTTACGATGCAGCTCTTACATAAAGTACATTAACGTCAATTAAAACAAAACAATTAAGAAAGAAAGACAGAAAAACTGCATACACTTTAAAATTATGCGTTTAAAAATGTAACAAGCCGACCGAGCTTTCCAACGACTCGAGAATGTTAAATTATTGACAAGACTGGCCAACCAGATAGACCTTGTTAAAATAGACGAACTGACGGCATCGCGAGAACAAATTGCAACCTATCAAATTTAAAATTTCTAACAAAACAAACACTGCAATTTTACAATCGAATTGATTTACGAACAACGAATCTTATTTGAAAAAAAAACTACATTTAAGTATTTTTGTAAGCATTTTTAAAGACAAATAATGATAGGTAGGTTGTTTTAAACTCTTACAATGTTACGTTAGTAACCAAGAAATATTTTAATTCTGAAGTTTTTCGCCATTAATTACCACAGCAATAACTACAAAACCGTCTTCACTATTTTTGTTCCAGAAGAAGTCGATTATTCATTGAGCTAAAAGTTTATTGCATAAATAGTTTGTAGCTGTAGAGAGCTGCGTGAGAAAATTGCTTATCCCGAACAATATCTACAAACCGTCGATTCGCCGTTACGAAGCGGCACTCTCAGCTCGCTGCGTGAATATTGTTAGTCCGACAGGTTCGGTATTTGCATGGGCTCGTTAACGCATTGCTGGTTGAACGGTGAACTGCATACGTCCACTTCTGACTGTCCCCATCTCACCACTCAGTAACATTTGACATGACTACTTATACAAGTACATTGTTGAAGGGCAGCAGTATAATTGTTACCTTTTTAAAGGCATAATTGTGGTATCTCGGAGTTTATTACCACTAAGGACGCCGGTGTCGAGGCGAAGAAGATTGAAACACACAAGTGGAATACAAGACGCGATCGGTTTATCACTTTTTACGTTTTTCTTCGATCGCAAACCTTGGTAGTACCGCCGCTAAAAGATAACAGGTGGTATGTCTATTTTAACCACTATCTTTACACATGATTACACTTAGTAGCCACATTGAGAAATCAATAAAGAACAATGCTTAAAAGCAAAATTAAGCAAAATAAATTTTAAAGTGTAAAGAAAGTTTTATTCAGACCAATTACATTAAGATGTTACGGGTGGGGCAATAACCGACTTGAAAGAATACTTATAATGCTCGTCGTGTAACGTCATATAAAGCTCGTTATCTATGATTAGCGAGATTACCTTCTATGATGTTCAGTTCCAAGATGAAGGATTAAAAATAATAAAGAAAACAAATTTAAGGTTTCTACACGGTACTGAAGAGTTAAAGTAGAATTAAATTTGATTACCGTAAAGGGTGCTTCGATTCCAATGCGCACTGAACGTTTTATGTCGATCAGTTCCAAGATAGGGCTATTGGGCGGGCAATCAGAGATTTGATTGAATGTCTGTAATGTCATTTAGTGCTCGTTATCCCCGCTCGGCGCGAATGTTCTCAATGGGCGTTATCGTAATCGTGTCAGCAGCCAATAAACATTTCATTGCCCTGATTCGCTTTTGTATGCGTGTAGGTACTTATCTTAAAAGTTTTTCGCTTAAATATTTAAACTTAAAGACGTCTTAAGCTTTGCTCGCTGGTGACCTTTGACCACGTATTTCAAGAACGGCATTTTGTATTACGATTTTCCTGCAATGCTGCAGCATCTTGTTGTCACGCATGATCAAGTACTAGACATGTGACTACATCTAGATGAAGCTTAAAGTAGATTAATGCATAGCAATTGGCGTAATTAACTTTTGTTTCTCTCTCTCTTTCTTCAGTCCACTGCTGGACATAGGCACGCCACTGAGCTCGATCTTTGGCTCTTCGCATCCAATTACTCCCCGCCCTTATAGTCTGCATGCTGTATTCCCCTTGAATTGTAAGAACACGAACTTTAGACAATATATCTCAATCTATTGTAAACTGTGTTGGTTGGTGAACCTGAAATAAATAAATAATGAAACTCCCCTTTTAAGTCAGAGATCTAAAGTATATTTGAACGCACTAAGTTTATAAGCAAACTCAATCGTGTTTAAAAGGTTATCAAGTAAATATCTTTTAAATGCCCTGCATTAATAGACAATATCACTGATCCTGCCCAATCGATAGTATTGTATGCCATTTTAAAAGAGAAATTATAATACCGGTGTTACAACATACTTTAGAAACTACTTAGGAACTAATGATCTGGGAACGAATGGATACGTTGATCTAGTTGGTGTTGTAGTCCCTGTGATTTCAAGATCGTTATTGTACCAAGAAAAAGAGTTCATGTAATTGGAACTGGATGATGTTATATTAGGTGTTTAAAGCGTTATGTAAATTTCTGATTCCTACCATTCTAACAACTAACCTGTGTTTTAAAAACAGTCTACTTAAATTCCATGAATAATGTAAATATTATAAATTTATTAAACTATTAGGTAAGTATATGCGATAAAATCTATTTTATTTTAATATGGAAGTAATTTTTTTTAGTTTAAATTCCTATGGTTTGACATGGATCTATAGTTTTTTAATGCTGTTTCACATTGATAAGCTCGACGTCATATTTGTTTACATTCAAAAGGACCGCCATGACCTTAAACAAATACAATTAGTCACAGGATCTCGGGTTTATTGGATCAAAGGTGTGAGAAAAGGAAATCCGTGGTTAATTAGACGGCGGCAGCCGGATTATATGGCGCCTGAATGATGACCAATGCATCCCGTGGGTTTGTAGGCAATGACTTTCAACCTAAGAACGTTGTTGTTTACTACTGAATTTTGAAATATCTGCAAGGGAATATTTGCAGTTATGGACGGGAGTATTGGTTTCGTAAAATCTTAAAATAGACTCACATTCCATTCCAGAGAATAGAGCAGATTTTTTATAAATGTTTTCGTATGGGGTGGACAATCACGGTGTTTTAGAGGAATAACTGTATACGATTCGAGACGAGGTCCATTACCGTAGGCCTTATACGCAAGTTCAAAGTCACTGGTATGGGTAGGAGATGATAGAGCATTTTCACCTATTTTCTACATACACTAACTTCATAACTATGTATGTAGGTAGGTATTAAAATACCATTGGAGTTTCGTTTTTGGTTTGAATTCAATATGACAGTTCTGTATGAATTTTGTTTGCTGTATGAATTTTTCATCAAATAAGTTTTATCTGGCTCAAACCTGCGCTCGTTAAACGGATAATAATTTGACGCCAATATTCAAACTCTGGTCAACGGTATTGGTAGCTCTATAAGAACTGTTTTTGTCTAAAGTAATTACTGTTAAGGTTTGTTGGTCCTAAGAAATGAAAGTGTACATTTTAAATTCCTTTTCAATTAGTTTGGTCAAACAGACCTAAGCGCGCCCTAATATAATTAAGCGAGGGCAATTTCTCATGGTACGACACTCGACAAGCAGTTGTCGTGCTGATTCAACGAAATCGACAGATGAATAAGTGTGTATCGATTGCGATTTTAATGGGCGTTAATGGGCGGGACAATAATAAACTCGTCGCCGACTAAGATTTTATCATTTCTATGAGCTGATAAGCATTTGATCGCCGGCAGTTTCAAAGGCAAATTGCGGACAGGGATGCCGATAGTGCAATACGGTGGTCCTCTGTTTTAAGCACACGCGGTACGCTCCTGACGTCCCGTGTAAGAAATCAATGAAGTACAAAGTGCGTACTAATCAAAGGGACACTTTGTAATGGAATTAATAAAAAACGTAGATATGCATTTACTCTCTTGAGATTTTAGCTCGATGACTGCTGGGGTATGTTTTCAATGTTGGCCTATTAGACTTGGGCTTAATAGAGTAAGTAAGCATCTTATCTTACTTCTTACTAATATTTTAAATGTGAAATTTTTTTTGTTTGTTACGCTTTTAAGGCTAAACTACACGACCGATTTTCATAAAATATTGGTAAAGATATAGTTTGAGTCACGAGGTCATATTATACTTTAAAACCCGAATAATTATCATAAAATGGACGCGGACAAAGTCGCGGGCAATAGCTAATATACATATAATATATAATGTAATATATTTTTTCTGAAAATGACAATAGACTCCAGACTAAACAGACAGCCATTTGGCCCTCCTCACTTAATGCTCCGCTCCTGGTATCATGACACTGATTCCTCGATTGAACGTGGTTAAATAAAAGACGATGGTAACTACTATTTCCGTAAGTTCCGTTTGCCCCTAATGAGAGTAAAGATGTTTTACTTCAAAACAGTAAAGTATGAATAAAACTTATTGATCCTCGATCGCCGATCGGTCTCCATTGTCTTTATTTAGATTATACTTTATCAACTTAAGTACTAGTTATTTTAATTTACTCAAAAGCTAAGATTATGGTGATTTTTTAAAATTTAAAGTTAACTTTATCATAAAAATTTACCTGATTATTTTCTTAGTTAATAAGAGAATTACTTATTGAAGAATATTAAACTAAAAATTTTGTACACGATATGTACAGTTTGATATTTACGTAGCAGTCATTATGGTTGATCAAAACGTAAAAAATAAAGTTGTGTGTTTTTTGTGACATTCATGTTAAAAACGAATATAGGAAGTGGATAATGCTGAAATCCTGCCAGGACCGGTGCAATCAGTGTTTGGCGTGTCATCCGTGGGAATTTATGGATAGGGGTATTTACCCTCGCACTCCATAATTATTTGTATTTTATTGTCCCCAACAAACATTCATAAACACTTGTCAACATTGGGTGAACAACGATTAAATATTCCTGTGACCTCTACCATAATCACCCCATCGTTTTAAATAATTTTTAGGGTGTGATTTTAATATTTTACCCCTTAACGTTCTTCATATATTTAATTAAGTTGCGTTTAGGAATTTGTTTGGATTGACAGACAATGAAATGCACAACAGTGTCTACGCCAATTGCAGAATGCCCGATTTCAACAACCCCCAATTTTATATACTAATTACTCGTACGTACTTAATACTCGTACCAAGTCAGGCCATAAGTTCTGTGACAAATGTAAATGCATTTTATTTAAATTAAGTTAGGTAATCTTAATAAAACTTTTACCTACATATTTATTGAAGTCGCGGCAAAGGGTCCAGATCGAAGCTAGACGAAGGCCAGTCTTCAGCTCTTATAAAGTCCAAAACGTTGGCTTCGAACCAGGCCTGGGTTGTTCGTGCTTTATAATCAGATGCAGTCATATTCAAAACGGTATAGTTTTGAAAAGTGTACTGCTATGAGGTTTCACAATACGACGTAAGACGGTCTCTTGATACACTTTGTCTGAAGTCTTAATTCCTTTTACACAAAAAATAATCTTTATGACTCCTTGATAAGGTACCTCCGACCAAACCATGACTGACGCAGGATGACGACCACGTTGCATTCCTACTTTAAGAAGGATGATAGCTATTCTATTTTCTTTAACATCCCATTCCATATTAAAAAAAATACGAGAATGTGAAATGGCGGGAAATAGATCGAAGTTTATAACATAATAAACATGTTCCAAATTTGAATTCAGAAAAAATATAAATCAGATGTTTGTAGGTGGTAAATGGCCATACTAGTTCTTTTTATTATATTTATATAGACGTATACGTGCCCCCCGAAAACACTTAGTTAGAGGCTGAATTCCAATATTAATAAGTTTCCAACTTTCCCCATATCATCAGACGCTTGTATCCGTTGGTGACCTCACAGTCGATTTGTCAGCGTGAGGTCAGCGTCAACACCACAATTTGTACACCGTTTAATAACAGACATTTTGTTTTCGTGGGAACCTCATTTTATTTTTATATGTCGTCCGGTCGTGGGCGGTATACAGTTTTAATGAAAGTTTCTGGAGGGAAAATAATTTTATTTAATATCTTGAATGAGACAAACCGGTTTCACTACTGTTACCCAGGAAAATATTTAAAACTAAATAGTAAATAATATTTGATAACATAACTTAAGTCAATATACGCAGTTAAATAATTATTAAATACAAAACCCGTTCATTCTTAACCAGTGAATGAGCAAGGTATAATTATTGCACATTATTTTATAATTACATACAATTTAAAGTATTTATCACATGGCTCCACAAGTAAACAACAGTTTTCGGAGCATGAATCATTTTAACAGCATAAATAATCAACATTTTTCTGCAGTAGCAAAACAATATATTTAAATACAATTCATATTTTAATACAGATACAGACAACAGATTTGGAATGATACTCTTAAGAAGCCTTTCACGAGAAATCAGGGAAAAATTACGAATTGTTTTAGCTCTATTTCTCTATCAAAAAATGTTGCCCGTAGCAAAACCACATTCGATTTGGAATGGTACCTACTCTTAAGAGGCCTCTCACGGGAAATCAAGGAAAAATTACGAATTGTTTTCGCTCTATTTCTCTATAAAAAAATAGCTTATACGAAAATGTATATAAGTTTGAAATGTCCGTAATTTTATTATCTACAATGATAATTAATCACAATTTTCCAAACTGTACCTACACTTTTATAATCATTGAAAATGTTAGAATGTACAATCGTGAGAGATGCGAAATTTGTCCTCTTAACAGTGTAAATCAATGTAACGGAATATTAATGACGAAACCTGGTTCGATAATAATACGGAAACGAACCCACTTCGCTCTCAATCGAAACAGATCAAACGCGGTCAGGATACAATAATAAGTTCACCTAATGATACCTCCAGGGAAAAGGTGTTAAAACGTTTATTGAAACACGTCAAAACTGAATTAATAGCCTTTTAACAAGACGACGACGCCTCGACCAAAATATTCGGTTTTTTTCACCTGCAAGCTTTCCAAATCTTCTGTCAGGGTTATTATTGTAATGCCCGTTAACAATCTTAAGATAACAGGCCTGAACTTGTAACTCAGAAAACATACACGCGATTTGGAATATTGTATCATAACTTTTTTTTTTGCTTTCGGAAACTTTTATAAGCAACCTCATAATCAGGCTTTAATGTCAATAATTATCTTGCGCCCCATATACTATCTTGTGGACATTTTAAAATGCGTTCCCTAATTACAGCCAGTGTCGGTACATTTAATCCCTACAGCCAAGGGCTCAAAGCTGACATGATACAATCAAGTGAAATGGAGAGAGACCGAAGTGCCAAAGCTTAATAACCCCCTAATCGGTGATTCCTGCGACCGCTGTAAAAATTCAGTGGCCATCAGAAAACCGTTGGACTCCTCCCCAAAACATTATATGCCAATGTTGATAATTCCATACTAGTGCTTCGTACAAACGCTGTCCACCGATGAATTGTGAGAGGTATCGATTTATTATTGAAATCAGCCCGTCGCACGCGCACGGCTTCCTGTTCGCAAAATTGCTTATAAAATTGGCAACCGCTCGTGCCGCGCACACGACGTTGTTAATGACACCAAAAAAGTAGACACGACTTTACTTTTCAATTATGATTGAAGACTGCGCGCTACACGGCAAGACATTTTACGTGAATCGAATCTACAATCCACTCGTATAAACTTGACAAGAATGTGGTACGCAACTAATTAAATGCAGTATACAACTCGACGGAGGCTCGCTAATGAGCTTGTACGTATGAAAGTAATTGAATTAAGATTGGCTATATCAGAACAGACGATTAAGTTTGACCCTCACACTTTTGTTTCTAACCTTTGATCGGTTAAACCAGGATATTTGAAGACTGATGGGGACGCACGTGCCGGTCAGTGCGCACGCGCAGATGTATCGTGACACCTGCCATAATGTATATACCTCTCTGTTACACTTGCAAGATGTAGTATTGCTGTTGCTTTCATTTTGCGTACTTTTAATTCCAACAAAATAGACGTCGGCATCATACTGTGATCAGAAACACAGCGTTTTACGCTATGTGACCTGTTTTTAATGATTGTGTTCTAAATTAGTTTGCAGTGTTTATTAGTATACATACCACGAGTTGATCTACCAGCAGTCTGTGGCCATGGATTATGCATGCACAAACCTCAGAACAACCGAAATTATCTGCTATGTGGTAGCACATAATTATTAGATAATAGGTAATTCATACTTAGCCGTATCACATCACAGTAAAGTGCAACCTGAGCATAAAAAAAATCTCAATTTCATTATTTATACCTTCAAATGACCTATTTTCGTAATGATGTCGATTTAATGTGAATCACTACGAATCGACATTTCACTAATCATCAAAACTGAGTAAAAACTAACCGAGCAAGTTAAGAAATTAAGAAATTAGCTCCACTCCGAAAGGAATCAAGAGCCAACCAAAATAATTAGACCCTGATTAATGATTTTAGTATTGACAAGGTCTCAGCATGGGACAAGACGCGCGAGCCTCTTGCTGCGTAAATTAGGCACAGCCAACGTCTACGGGAGTATGATTAAACTTTGTAATACCGTTGAAAAAATACAAATTAACTCGTAGCCTCTATTTGTAATAGTTTCAAAGCATTTTCAATCCATAACTTATGAAATACTGTTTGACAATCCACCAAACTAATGATACGATATTTCTTAGCGTTGCTACATCCCTATTTGCATCCATCTACTCTAAATCTTACCCTTAGGCTTCTTACCTGAAATATAAAAGTCTACACTTTGGTTATTATATATCTGTAATTTGAATTGACTATATAGTTATGTACAACTTTAAGTATATGACTTAATTAATGTCGCCTATTCAGTTGAATATAGGGATTTATAATATATTCCTATATATATTCGCTGCAGAGCGAACAGAATGGAGAAGTCATGTGCAAACTAAAGTCCACGAGTTCGGGAACGCAAGGAGGCTTGATCTTGACTCCAAAAGGGACCTACGCAGGAATAAACCACCTTCCAACATCATATTATCATTACATCAACGGTACCCTCACATGCGCTCATTGTGGGCGCACGTTTACTCATAAGGTTGGGTACATTAGTTACATGAAAACTCACTCATCACGTTTACACAATGTCTAGTCGCCGTAGCCGAAATCCTATATATTATTATTATTATTGCAGTTGTAATGGGTATTTGAGTGTAAAAAATGTATATACATATTTTAATATTAATAACAGGTAAGTACAGAATTCGTATGCATTTACTACCACCTTAACCGATATACTACAAAAACTACTAAAGTAGCAGCACTCCCGAATATTTTATTTCTCACTGCTCCGCCCCGAGAGGTGTTTAATTTTTTTCATTTCTTATTAAAAGAGCGTCTATAGGGCATGAAAATTCTTAATTAAACACAAATAACAATCCATTCTTCTTGATCAACGCCTCTGTGATGGAGTTTATTGCCGCTTATTACTATAATAATGAAACTTTTTATGATACATTTATAGCTTCTTTCTGATACAAATTTTGTTTTGGTCATAATCCAAGTCAAGTCTATATCCCTCTATATTTTTATACTTCTCGATCACTATAATGGAACGTTCGACTCCAACTAGACTCCGAGTGCAGTATGAATATAAATCTATACAGGCGCTGGGTCAGTAGAAATAGAAAAATAATGATTAAAAATAATTTTAGACTAAACTAAACCTAACATGTTTTTAGTACGTGATCTATTCTTAGCACTAAGTACGAGTACATTGCGTTCCTACTACTTGTTTTGTGCACTCTTTTACTCGCATCAATTTTACCTTATTATGCGCACTCAATATGTACTTTGCATTTGACGTGGCTGTCATCTACGCTATTTGTCGCCGTTTAAGTGCTGAGGGGCATTATTACGGTTCAGTCGTACAGCCGAGCTATGCTCAACGGGTTCGTCCACTTTCGGGCCAACAACACAAGTAACACTTTCAAAGGTATTCATTATTGCGACAAGTAAAATCATACTAAGCGGGTAAACCCTACAATTTCGTCAAACCCGCGTCTGACTTCTTAATACACTTTTTATGGCGCCATATAATGACGAGCGTATAGGTAACATTTTACTTGGGATCCATTAAAATGTTTCTTTTATTGCTTATATCATAAAGTTCACGTGAGTTCTAACATCGATTACCTGTAAGACCACCGAGCGTGGGTCCCAGGGAAATTCGCTGAGACGTTACAATTTAATTAAGAGCAGGCTACAAATTAATGTTTCCTCTTCGCCCGTTTTGTAGACCTCGCCGTTCGTTCACGTGGTTGCACAGCGATTTGTAAGGGTATAGTGTTCTTTGAAATTTGCTCAATAGGCCGTGTAATGCTTCACGTTATGCCTTGTAAATATTAATCGTCTTTATGAGGTTTTTAAACACCTAACACGCACGTCGTGTGTCCGCCTACGTGAGGCAAACATTAATTAATAATTTTAAACTCTACTATTATGGTTATCTGTTGTGATACTCAGGGCAGCGTTAAGATTTCGTTGTTTTAAAAAACATATAAAAGTTTTATTTGATCTGATATATTGAATCGCTGCATTAAAATACTTTCCCAGCAATTTACCTCGGGCTCTGAATAAATGATCAAAATTTTATCAATGAACGGATCTTCCCAGCCACCGGGTAAGTGATGTCTTAATAGTGACACGAGGTTAAATATCACGAGATACATCTCGGCATGTACACAAAACCGAACATGACGACAAAGGCACACTGGGCGAAGTATTTTGTCACTGTTAAACTGATCCAATCGGTTATCTGACTCGCAAGGAATTGTTCCTACAAAAAACATTCACGAAAGGGTTGAAACAAATTTCAATGGCATGCGATTATCTCTGTCGACAAAAAACTACATAAGACCGGTACACTTTACCGGTTGTTAATTTCTATCATTTAGTACTTGGTTGCTCCCAATAATATTGATGCACGATGTCACGAAAGCCTCTAAGTATAATTAAACAAAAATAATGTGTAGGCTCGACTACTGCTCCTAGTTAAATGCGTTGGAAAAATCAACCTCTCATAGAAACATGTAATTTAACTACAAATAAGACGTCAAATAGATTGTTTTGTCCGAATCAATCAAGTTATTATTTTTAATTGAGGGTCGTGCATCTGCTCAAAGGGTTTGTTCGCTTACCTAGTTAGGGTAAGTTTAAAAAGGCATAAAATTACCTAACACAGAGATTGGGAAATAAAATTAAACTTGCGTGATGTGCCTGAGTTTGATTTTAAATAATATGTATCGATGTTTGGATCTTAAGTAATGTAAATTAATAAAACTTCATACGAACATTATAATTATAATCATATTATGGTGGTAGGTATTAATAACAGTAAATCTAGTAACCCACCAGATTTATTTCTTGTAAATATTGAAGTGAGATAAAACACACCCAATATACCAGTACATTCTGCATGTCGAAAGCGATTATAGAATTTAAAATCGAGGACCAAGAGACAGCTACAGAGAATTCGACGTCGTTGGTGTCATATTCATTACTGATATTTTTATATTCCGCCACCCAGAGAGCACAAGCGTTGAATAAAATATCAATTAGAGCACTTTTGGGAACGTAAAAACTTCCTTTATTTCTCAATTTACTAAGTGAATTCGTTGCTCGCATATTGGCGTATGTCATTTGCCGTTTTTGCATACACCGCGTCGTCTGTTTGGGCGGTAAGGTAATGAGGAACGAGAAGTATTTATTACAACGTTGGCCTCTTAAGCTCCTGCAGTGCTTCAAGTTCTATATTTATATACAAGCCAATGCCCGCAGATTTGACCGCGAACATTTTGATACTTACCCAAATAGTGAACAAGGGTGAACTTTAGGAATGACGGCTGGTCTGTACTGTTTTTTCCTTAGAAATTTAGATTGAACCAGCTAAGTGGTTGCCTTTTCGTGAGAACTGACATACATGGAGTACCTACTTCTAATCTGTTGCTCTCTTTCTTCTTTCCTATTTAATTACCTAACTTTGCTTCGTAGATAGGCAATGATTGCTTTTGAGAAAAGAATGTGTTTGTGTTTACATTTTATTAATGCGTATTAAATATATTTCATAACATATTTCTAATCCTTAATCAGTCTTACTTTCATGATTGTTACATTGATTACTCAGCAGTAGTAGCGTTGGTGAATAATCTTCATCATCATCATAACAATCCACCACCTTCCCACTACTGCGCATGTGTCGCCTCTCATAGTCCAAGTGCGGATTGGCAGACTTCACACGCCTTCGAGAACCTTATGGAATTCTCAGGCTGCATGTTTCCTCACGATGTTTTCCTCCAACGAAAGCAGATGATATTCAATTACTGAATACTGCATGATATTTTAATTAAATTGTATTGACATTATTCGTTGCTGCTATAACCAGCTTCCCCTTAAAGGTTTCAAGTAAGACTCACTTTTTAGGGCTTACGACAAAGTCGGTGCGGTGCGTATGTGTAAACAACGGACCACGGTAACACGTATTTTTTGTGCTTTGATTTATTGTTTCATGTTTCAAAAATTGCTTTTTGTTGCGCCACACACAGCCTTTGTGCTCTGACATATGCATATTATATTAAAATAGTCTCACGGAGTTATTAATTTTAACACGTGCGCAGCCGAAGGCTAAGGAAACCATTCGTTTTTTTTATTAAAATGTCGTCAAGGTTAACATTGTAAACCCACGAGAGCCTCAGAGAACTACTAAAGTGAATACTAAATTTTATCTGTAAACTGAAGGCTATCGAACATAAATAGCTATTTTAGCAATCGGGAAGCCATCGCGCTATTTGTTTAATCAATGTTAAATCGATTAACGATAAGTAACGAAACGCAAAATCTTACAAATATTATAAGTGGGAAAATTTGTTTGTTTATTTGTTTGTCACGGAGAAGGTCATAGGATACTTTTTAACCCGAATATTGATCATAAATTTAACGCTAGTATAAAACATGTTTCCTTGTATTGTACGAAATTCCTTGTTTTATTAAAGGGTTCTTCCGGGTATCCGATTTCCTTTATTGTCCGGTGTTATATAGTTAAGTAAACGCCTACAATAACTGCAACCTAGTATTTTATAAAATATGAAATATTAGTCGCTTTAGGTAGAGTCTACCGCAATAAGTGATTTAAGTTTAACTTGTTTAACATCTGAAAATATATTTTTTGACATTTGCGTCCCATGAACATCGCATCAGTATCGAGAGAGGCAATAAACACCACATTTATTATGCCTATCTACTTATCGTTTACCAACTGAAACCAGTTAGAAATTATTGTAATGTGGTCGTCCAAAAGAAAAAAATACTTAAGCTATATTAAAGAGGACAAGAACGTTAAACGACTAAGTGTCCGTTTGTTTATTTTTAAATATATCGCGCGGAGGAAAATACTTACATAATGCCGATACCGAGGCATTCTTATTAAGTAATAAACGTCACAGATTTAATGTAGCTAAGACAAAATTATTAAGGAGAACGTAAGAATGCAACTACATTCCCAAACCTTCTAATTGGCACCTTATTTAAATTCTTACTGGTGATTATTTTGGAACTGGAATCGCGCATGTTGCTTATCTGGTTTGTGGATAAAACCTACTTCTTTATTAAGCAAAGAGCTTTAATACTCGGATAATGGTAAGCATCCTCGCTAAGCGATACGATAATTTCATAATATATTCCCTACCTGTATTAACCGATCTCAGCTCCTCTTACACTCAAAAAAACAAAACATTCGTAATCTGGTATTAAGGTTCGTATTTAGCCGCATTAAAAGTCATACGTTTGAAAAGTTATGAAGACCTCATCGCATTTTCATTGGTAGAAATCGACGCATTACATTAAATGTGCAATAGTATTTTCGCATTTTTTACGTTCTTTCATTTAAAGTCGGCCATTTATTTTCTATGAAGGCAAAAATTACAGCCGGTAGCTACTTAAACATTTCGTTAAATATTTGTACTACGTGGCATATCGTTTACATGTATCACCTTTCACATAATTTAAGTTGTCAATACTTGTCGACAGTCGTCAATAATTTTAAGCTTGTATATTTACATTTACGCTGGAAATATCCCGCTGGCTGCACCGGTCCCACAGGGTGTGCCCTGCGAGTAGTAAATCAGTTTTTATCTCATAATCCGACCGACTTGTGATTGAGGAATACGTGTTATTTATGAATCACTTCTAGATGGACTCCCTACAGCGGCATCATGCTAATTGATCGGCATTTCATTAATATCGTATTGTTATAAACTTCATTTTGATTGCTTTTCTTTTAACCGGTCGTTATTATACGACTGGTTGAAAGAGAAAAGTAATTAATTCTAAATGTATCTCATTTTACATGTATTTCGTATCATAAAAAAAATCTTCCCTAAATTTCATATCGGCAAGTTACAGGCAACTTTGAACAGAGGCAGCTTCGTAATAAGTTTTATATCATAGCAAAATCATGATCTGTCAGTTTTAGCTATCTACTTTGTGCGCATAAAGGAACGTTAATTTCAAAAAGTCAGGAAGGTTCATTTTTAAAACCCATAAGTAAACATTATGGAGCAAAACCATCATTATTATGGAGGAATAGTTGTAGGATTGCCACGAAGATCAATTACAATTATTGGTTGGCTGTAATTTTGCTTACTGTATGGATTATATTTATAAAAATAATAAAACATAAATTCTTTTCAATTATTCCAAAGTCGGACAACCGTTTGTTTTTATTCATTTTAATCCTATTTATCGAACGAGTACTAGTTGACCTGACATTAAACATGCAGAAGAAATAGAAAGAATTTCTTAGTAACAAAAGCTGTGTAATCCTTTATATGCATTAAAAGCTGTTCAAAGCTACCCTTTAGGAATAATAAAACTCTATTAAAAACGTATCAAAGTGCATCCTCTCCCCTCTTCCGTACCAAATGCGCTTATCCTTTCATACATATTAATGTGTTACGCATTCTAAGCTACCTTAAAGTTTTAATTAGTAAGAATATCTTCATCAGTGCGTCTTGAAACAAAAACAGTCGGCAAAACTCATGTGAACTTCGGAATCAAGTTCCATTTTATTTATTTATAGTGTCGTAAAACCTTAGATTGCTAATTAGTTTTATGATCATTTTATACTGTTGAAACTGGGACTTTCATTTCGATCTATGGCCGTTTTTTTACGATTGTCGCATTAAGATCACATCGCACTGGACTTATTATTTTATTGAAATGTTTTAATTAGGAGTTTAAACTTTATTGTCCTCATAATACCGCCTATTTTATGGCCACTTCACTTTTTGTAATTGAAGTACAATGAATGGAAACGTGAACACTTATTGTCAATCATTGATTGGCATTGTCAAACGTTTATTGGCTGCTGCAATTGTAGTAATTGCCATAAAACAATTCAAGCGTTTTAATTAATTATAGGAAGGTTTTCAATTGTACCTGTTGCATCAGTAACAAACTAAATAATCGCCAAGAAATATAATTATCATTTCGACTAATTGGATATTAAAGTCTGATAGAAGGACGGATGAAAAATAAACGCAACACGGCGTTGTGGATACATAAATATTTAGGGTACAAGGTGTCATGTATGCACGAAAAATATTTCGCAATGTTGGCAATAACCTTTAAAATGAAAAAACAGACAAAACTGACAAAAAAGCTCAGCATTAAAAAAATCTGTTTTTTATTACGTCGTACCATTATCATAAGAATACTAGGAAAAAGTTACTTTTAATCCACTTGACAGTAATCCACGAGCAAAACGTAGTTACAAAGTAGATTTAACATAACATTTTATCAATGGATTGCCGCAAAGTAACGCCTGATACAATTAAGAATACTAGAATAGTTTTGCCTAGTCTATGCCATTACAATTTATTCTTAAACTGCGACAACATGGAGTCAACCCTTCCGGATGATATGCAGTGCAAAACAAACAACAAAACTCTGGCGCCAACTCGTCACACGTCCACAGATTATCACACGTTCACTGTAATGACGGTAAAATTGTTTCTACGTGACAGCTATGGTTTTTTTAATTTCTTTGAATACAAAAGTAAAAGTTCCGACCACTATTCCATAGTGACGCGTATTCGGAAGCTAAATTGTAGCCGTGACTTGAAGCATAATAAGAAGGGAGGCTCATCATGAATGGAAAGCAAGTTCCGAGTAATCATCGTCCTTTTTGGGAAGTTTAACATGTTACGTCAACTCTGCTGGTATTTTAATCGTCCATCATATATTATTGTTTTGATTGGATCGAAAACGTTTCAATAAATGTTTCCGGTTTTTAGATGCCGCCGTAATACGTCTTTAGAGTTTGCCGGCGCGGTACCTGCTCCTGTTGGCTAAATGGGTAGCTTTCATTATTGCTTTGCAATACGTTTTAAGCCTGTTGGGACTTTACCAACTTACCAACGGATAGGTACCTAACTATTATGACTGAAATAAACATCATTGTATGTTTGACATCGTAACATATAAAAATACAGTAACAAATATATATGTGACGAGACAATGGACGGGATGGGACATGAAAATACATATACTTCACTAGTCACGTATATTTTGTTACTGAATTTTTATATGTAACAATGTCAAAAATCGCCTCGTCCTGGCCGGGACGGCAAAAACCGTTGCGTATGCTACAACCTTAAGAGTTACGCCTCTCGGAAACAATTTTCGCCCCTAAAACTCTTTGACTGATGCGAGTTTTTACCGTAATTTTTTTTTATGCATTGAGTATAGCAATCGAGCATGCAATCCCACCAACTATTGCCGCCCATAGACATTCGTGATAGG
>DWLO01000095.1:0-27571 GCA_018245335.1 Dalla quadristriga
TACAAAAATATATATATTTTACAACAAATACCGACCACTAAAGGCGGCCGTATTGAATTTTCCCAAAATTAACTTTGTGCATCAAGACGAATCTAACGCCACCTCATTAATCAAAATCCATCAAGACGTTTAAGCTACACTGTTCACAGCGTGACAAAGAAATAAACATAACCCACCTTCTTACGCAATCGGGTATTTAAAAAAGTTGGCCGCCTGGCAATAGGTATATACCTACTTCAGAAGGAAGCTTATCCCAAAGTAGAACCACCTGGCAGGTAATTCCTGGCGTCGTTCCGGCTGAGTGAGTCAGCTCCGCTTTGTCTTCATGGGGAAAACGGATGCGAGGGTTGTCTAGTCCGAATGATATGTTATCAATGGTTGTACTTTGTCCCTCGGACTTAAAATCTATCGACGCTGTTGTGCTCCATGGCTCTGTGAGCCCCTATGCTATCTCCAGCACTGTTTATTCTGCATATCAATGACACGATACACGTGGCACACAAACAAATTCATCCATTACTGTCAGGTCTGTCAGTACCTACCTACGTAAGGTGCGCTTTGCAAAGGCTATGCAAACTTAGAAACCGAGAAACCGCGAGAAAAAGCGAGTATAATATTTGTGTTACAGTCACAGGTACTAATTAACCATTTAAAACTAAAAGAAAAAACACAAATTTTAATATTGATTTTCCCAAAATTGGTATACTTACCCCAATTTATGACTGTTTTTGCAAAGCAAGTCGATGGAAGGAAGACGATAAATCATTTGTTAAAATCCATCAAACCGTTTTGGCTACACAGATTGACAAACAAATAGATACCTATCTTGCAGAAATAGTTATATAGTAAAGGCAATTAAGTCGCATTTCAGTAATAAAAATCTGTTATCAACCTATCACTAATCACAGGGTATCCTTAAGTGCTTTTATTTGTTGTTTTAGTACGTGAATTGTTACACATTCGTTACCTATTGGATTAGTTATCTTATCGGTCAAGTGGTCGGGTTCAAAATTGAAGTAGGTTCCATTTCGGTAGGTAGTATACACCTTTATATCGATGTAGGTCAGTTCCCTTTTTTTATATGATGAGAATAGCAAACGCGTATGCAATCCCACCAACCCTGTGACCCTGTCTGACGAGCCGTGGGTCCCCTCCCCGTGTTAAAACCCCGGTCGGGGCAGACAATTATTTGGCAGATAAATGTTTGTGCTCTGGTATTGTATTGTTTTATGTGTGTCCGCCTTCCGTAACACAGAGAACCCTAGTGCGGGGGTCTGAGTGTGTAAGCGTTTATGATTATTATTTTATTTCTATTCCAACTTCGTTAATTTTACTGTTCCAAAATTTCAGTTTGAATTTCTTGATCATTTTTCAACCGTTTTCGGTTAGGTTCCCTTGAAAAGGAAAAGTGTTTACATGAAATAATACCTAAGTATAAAATATTAGAAAAACCATCTTCAAAATCGACGCTAAAGTTATTAAAATAATTAGCAACTCCAAAGCAAATAATAATAATTTTGTTTATACACGTAATATTTGGAAGTGTACTGTACATAAATGTGTTTTCACAGGCAAAAGTCAATTAACATCTCCTGTGAAAATACACAACAGTGTATTATTTGTATTATCAATTTGTAACTTCCATATATCATTTGTGACAAGATCCGCGTGATGTTAGTAATTGTACAAATTTTAAAATTTTGCCAATTGCTGGTCAATTCCGGGTTAACAGACTTCACACGCTTTTGAGAAAATTATGGAGAACTCTCAGGTATGCAGGTTTCCTTCACGCATGTGATCTTTGCTTGATAGGGCGTGCTTTCTTTGCTTATAATGCACATCTCTCAGAAAAGTCAAAAGTCAGTCAAATTGCTAAATAGGATGCCGAAATCATAACCAATCGGACTCGGTTATCACTAGTAGGTATCATTATTCTGCGTTTGCATTGTTATGAAGTTACAACATAATAATAAATTAAATTAGGAAGCGAAAGCATTTCACTGAAAAGACAAAAACAAGTTCTAAATATGAAAAATTTAAAAGTGCTCGCAGGCGGAGTCTCGCTCAGTACCTGCAGCAAAAATTGGAGAATAAAGTATTAGATTCTAAGGATTTAAATATTGTTGTTCATACGCCATGTACTCTACCTACTTTTGGGCGTCGACGGATTTAGCATTTTTAATTGAATCGATAACATTGTTCTAATTAATGTCAGCGCAAATGCAACCAAAAATATTATTGACTTAATTAGACAACATTTTCTGAAAAGATAAACATCAGACACCAAAACGAACAAAGGACTAGAACCGGCCGGTACATTACGTCTCTATCTCGTACTCGTTCTATAGGTCTATATCTTTTTAATAGTCGGTGTGATGGTTGCCATATTACTAAAGATTATCATGCATTGTTTTGTATGGGAAAACGTGATTATGCATGGAAGGGGTACGGGATCAAAAAGCGGTGATAGCCGAGTGGTTAAAACTTCGGTCTCCTACTACTACTGGTTTAATTTTATTTTATATTCTGAATTTTATATCACTTGCTTTAACGTTAACGGAAAACATCGTAAGGACACCTGCATCCTGAGAGTTATCCATAATGTTCTTAAATCCGTGTGAAGTCTACCCACCCGCAGTTGACCAGCGTGATGGACTATGGCCTAAACCCTTATAATTATACGGTTACAGTTACAGTTACTTATAAGTATCCATGCTCAGTTGTGGGATAGTCATGGATTGTAATGATGATGGGATCAAACCGTCGCGTCGCCGCGTGGGGATGTTAGGTAGGATGTTTAGGTAGGTACTAAAACTGTGTGCCAAAACGTGATTTAAACAAAGATTTAAAAAACCCTATCTATCCCATAGAATCGGAAGTTATAGCCAGCTAAATATATTTAGCGTATTCGAACCCAGTCATAGTTAGTTGGAAATAAAACGGATAACTTAATACTATTGATTTTAATATGTTGACTAAACGTTACTTCCTACTCGTATTTAATTTGGTTACTATCAATGAATAAGTAACCTACTCTCACTAGCTGTGCTGGCTATGCTAGTTATGACGTAAGGTCCACGGGACCTTGCAGTCTCTGTACTTTACACCTTCCACTTACACCAGAACATTTCCGTTCAAAAATTTATTATGCGGAAATGTGTTGTGACAGACCTTACTAAAGAAATGCTTGATAAACTAGATCACCGATCATTGATAAAATAGAACAGTCACATTCGTATTTGGACATACATTGGTATTCAGAAACAAATTGAAAATAAACTTCTATTAGTAATCTATCATTTACTGTCATAGTCATCCACCTATGGAACTTCCTGCCTCAAATTATTCGGATTACTAAACCCATTCCTTCCGAGAACACTACCTCACCATCTATTTTCTTCGACGCATCGGGAAAAATTATACTTAGTACTTGTTTATAGTTGTTTTAATTGAATGTGTATTGAATAGGTATCGAGTGTTATTTATTTTTATAATATCGTATTGTAGGTATATATCATTATGTATTTTATTGTAAGTATATATTATTATTTACAATATTGTATTGTATGTAATGAACAATCTACAAATTGTCTACATATTACAGTACATTGACAGTTGTTTAATTCTACCTCCCCTTTCAAGTCTACCTTTAAAGTCCTCTCTTGCCCAAAGGTTGTCTGAAAGAGATCGCTATCAACGATAAGATCGCCTTTTGCATATTCGATGTTATTTTATAATAAAAGTATATCTGTATTGTATTGTATCACCCCTTAGCATACCTTCCAATGTATTCTCCAGACTCAGGCGTAAGAGTGCGTTCCCAGAAATATCTATTTAGCACCATGCAACCGGGACCAACACAACATCACGTATTCAGATTCAAAAGACGTCGGTCCTCCTTGACTCCTCTGGTGTTGCCCATTCCCATAGGCGACGATGTAAGGCCTCCCATGCGATATGTCTGTCCGGTAACACTGAATTAAAAGAAAAAATGCTTTGTAATACGAAAAAATAAAACATTTGGATTGCAGAAGCAGGCCAGCTTCCAGAAATGCCAATATACTTGGCAGCTTTGATCATGTGCAGCGGTTTCTTCATGATGTACTTAGTCGAGGAGCTAGTGCACGTGTACATCAACAGTCGGGAGAATAAGACCGCAAACACAAGTTTCACTCGGGTCTTAAGTATTCGGAGAAGCTCTGACCCTTCTTCTTCCGCTGAGAAGAACACTGTCGTTGCTAAGGAAGTGGAAGCAGCGAGGAACCATGGTCACAGTCATTTGGCAGTTGATTCCACGGATGATACCATCGTAGCTGCGCTACGCGGGCTGCTGATTGTGCTGGCTTTATCGATACACGAGCTGTTTGAAGGCCTCGCTGTTGGACTTGAATCATCCTCTGGTAATGTGTGGTAAGTAGCTATTCGTAAATACTCTCATATAATATTACTCTATTTTGGATGATTGGAACATGTAGCAAACGGCTGAGGAGTGGTAGAAAAGTGGCAGCTGGCGCGTAACGAAACATGGAACTAAATAGTTATTCAATGTCTCATACCTAGCTTAAGTACCTTAGAGTTCATTAATAATAGAATAGGACCTGTGAATATGATTAGATTCCTTAGTGAGTATCTAACGAACCTAACCGTATTAGTCCTATTCGCAGTTGGTCACATGATGCATTGATGTGGTCACAGGACAAGATAGCTTGTAAATGAGTGACCAGCATCGACATCAAACCCAAATATCGGGGTGTGGTAGGATAGCACAGAAATTAACATAAGTAGTGTAACTGAAAAGCCGTGTTTCCACAGAATTAATACCTAGTTGCTTCGAATTTAATAAAATTAGCATGCCGTGAATACACAATATTATATCTACTTAAACCGGCTGTATCAAATTAATTATTTGAGAACCAGAAGCCTGAACAGTAAACGGAGGGATATTCTTTTTTAGTGCCATTAGAGATATCATCTACCTATAGACGGTAGATTTAAATGATACAATAAAAAATTCTGGAAAATAATAAATATACTTCATTGCAAGATTTAATTTATCATGTATAAGTACCGAGCATAGCTCTCTTAAAGTAGTTCATCATCACCATCCATTACAGAGCATAGGCCTCCCCTCACTATGAGAAGGGTTTATAAGGCCATTAGAACATAGTCCACCACACTGGCGAAATGCTGATTGGTGGAATTCACACGTATTTAAAAATATGAAGAACTCTCAAGCACCAAGGTTAACTCGCGCCATTTTCATGTGATATTCAATGGCCTAAATCGCTCATAACGCCCAAAAGTCAGAGGTTAGGAAGAGTCGCGAGATGCCTGGTATTTGAACCCCTGGCGGACCTCCCGAGCAGGAGACCGAAGTCTTAACCAATCGACAAATATCACCGCTTCCTTAAAAAGTAGTTGAGCTATTCCGGTGACGCTGTAAATACCAATGGGACCAACAGTAACTGTCTGACCGAAAAAAACTGGCTGTCATAATCAAAGTAACGTTCCACCAGGTACATGTTCGGCGCAGTGTCGGCCCACAAGTACATAATAGCGTTCTGCATCGGCGTGGAGCTGCTGGCGGCTGGCACGCGCCGCTGGCTGTCGCTGCTGTACATCTTCACGTTCTCCTTCGTGTCCGCGCTGGGCATCGGCGTGGGCATCTTGCTAGTGGGCGGCGCGGGTGCGGCCGAGGCGGGCATCTATTCCGTTGTTTTGCAGGTGAGATACCGCATTATTGAAGTAAAACGTAGGAGAAAAATTTCAATTTAGCATTTCTAAACTGACTTACGCCGGTTTTTACCGTTTCTGTCAGTCTACAACCAACCTAATCTTAGTTTACCTAAGTACCTTACAAAGTGCAAAGGTAGTAAATAAATAACGTGCAATATATTTTTTAAATATGGCAAACAAAGTTAAAGTATGATAGCGACGGTAAACAATGCAGTGATAACAGGTGGCGCACGTGTTGTTTCATTAAATACTTAATTGCGAAAGAATGTATTTATTTTTATTTAAAAACTAGGGAGAGCTCGCGACTTCGCCCGCGTAACATCTGTGAAACAGTGAAAAGGGTCTAAGGTCTATAAATACGCTATGGTCCATAATTAAAAAACCGTCCTGTTATATAACATAGCCTTTACGGTAATTTAATTTACCTTTTAAAAGCCCTGAAAATTTCATCAAAATCCGTTCAACGGTTTCGAAGCCTATTCCCGACAATAAACGCAGACAGACAGAAACATTCTTAAAATTGTTGAACATGTTTAGGTGTCATATAAATAGCATATTTCATTTAATTATTGACCTTAATTGTAATTTCACAGACAGCCAGTCCAATTTTATTACCTAATTGGTAAGATAATTTGGTTTTTACTTGGAAAAATCTATCGTAACAATATAGCGTGCACATGTCGAGTTACTAAAAATTTCCCTCTATGGTGCTAATGCTCGGTGCTAGTGTTAGTGCTAATGTGCTCTGGTTAGCGACTTTAAAAATACCATCACGTAAATCTGTATTATGTAGTAAAAATGAACTCCTTGTATCTGTTTCACACGGAAACGACACCAAACAATCTGATCAGTAATAAAATAATGATCGAGCCCTCTCCCCCACTCTCTCACCACATCTGAAAATGATCACCATAGATAGACCACCCTATCCATGTTAAAAATTTGATGCTTTTAACCAAACGTGCACAGTCACGGAGCGGAGCACCTCTACTATCTTGTTGGTTTCATCGAATACTCTGAGATGAAAGGCGTTATCTACATGATAAAATGTACGTGCCACCGAAAACGAATCATCTATCTGTCTCCTCTTGATTGTTGAACTTTAAGATTATGTCCTCACTGGTGATCTCGAACAATCGAGACGGATTAGACTAGTAATGTATATAAGTGGCACTTCACATTGATTATTTCAGATAAAACTGTTCTTAGTTGAAGGGTTTATAGAAGGCCCGAGAGTAACAGCACTTGTCCACCTAATAGCTCGAACACATGTTACTGCAAGTGGTCGACTGCAGTTTATGACGTTCGGCGGCTGCCGTCACGTGCAGTCGAAATACAAGCAAAGGCCGCCGACGACACCTCGACTACATTGATTCGCTAGCGTCAAGGATTTTGTACTTTAGTGCCCGTGTATTAAAGTTTATTTCGCAATTGACTTTTGTCTAAACGGCAAATACCAATAGCATAATGGACTTTGTGCAAGAGGACCAAAGTAAAAAGACCTCTGCAGCGAGTCGCAAACTATTCATAAAAATGTATATGCATTCGAACATTAGTCCGCCACATTTTCTGGAAAAATGCTCTACCCCCTAAAAACTGCCTTATTACGGATTATTATTCTTCCTGAATGTATTAATGTTTATTTACACATTATATTCTAGGGTTTAGCGTGCGGCACTTTGGTTTACGTCGTGTTTTTTGAGGTTTGGAGACAAGACCGCACCGGGTTACTCCAGTTCGTATGTTCAGTCCTGGGATTCACTCTTATGGTCTCTCTCGAAGTTGCTGTTGCGTTAAGTAAGTATTTGATTTAGGCATAGGCACTAGTACTACGTATTAGATGACCATTGAAGGGTAGACCTTAAATGGGTCAATCATATATACATTTGCCACAGACTGATAGTGGTAAATAGTACATCTTCCATATGAGTTCTCCATGCTTAAGGTTGTTTAGAAGAGATCGCTCTTAGCGATAAGACCGCCTATTGTATACGTGTGCTGTTATTTCATAATTTGTGTATTATGTCTTGGTGTACAATAAAATGTTTTTGTTTTGTATTGAACCGAGAAGAAACATCTTAAAAGATGAGAGTGAAAGAGGCATAGGAAATTCAGTTAGACTAGATCAATATGATTAGTAAAAAACAAGGGAGCACAACGATGGCAGGATAGTTAAAATTGTTAAACTGAAATAAATATGTGTGAATTGATTTGAAAATCGATTTCTCGACTCGGAACAATCCAGCAGATCGACATTTAAAATGAGTACACAAAACTATCAACATCTTTGTAAACTTATACACTTTTCTTTTTCAGTTGCTTGACGAAATCGAAGCTCTAGCTCAAGAAACTATTAGGACTCGGTAAAAAAAATTATATTGACGTGTTGTGATTATTTTAGTTAAGATGTAAGTTAGTTTAATAAGTAGTTTTTAAGTATTTAATGTTATGGAAAGATAAAGAAATGAAGTGAAAGAAATAAACGCTTTATAATGACATTATTGGATTTCATTTTCCCTTATGATATCCTTGATATAATCCATCAACTTAATTACTATCCATCTCCGCGCCTCTTCAAATGTCACTAGGTCACTAGTCACTACCAAGCGAAATACAAGTGCGCGCACCCTTTATTTTATTTTAAAAAGGGCAACCTACAAGGCAATCCATTATATACTTAGGTACTTCTTAATCTTTGTTACGATAAAACTAAATGTGCATCGTAGTGAATGAAACATATTTATCTGCTTCTAAAACTGAAAGTGTTGACATTAATTAACCTTGTTTTAAAAACCTCTTAAGATGGGATTTATTTTTCTATTAATTTGTACGATAAGCGATTTTTTTTTAGTAAGGCCTGTTATGATCAGTAAAGGTAAAGTTTTGTTAGTTACATACCTATCTCTTTGGAGATTTTAATGCATTTAAAAAAAACCGTGATGGCATCAGCTGCGACTGGTTAGTAAAGTGTAACCCATTCATAAAGCCAGTATGTTTTTAATTAAATTACAAACTTAAAAAGTGGTGTTTTCGTGAAAATACTTGTGAAATATCTGTAACGTAGTGACCATTAAGAGTAATCTGTGTAATTTCATAAAGAAGTACAAAGAATTCAAGTCGAATCCTTCTCAAAGGATAATATAATATATTAGACTACTTTTTCTGAAAAATATATAGATAGGTACCTATTTACATAAATAATACAACAACATGTCAAATCAATCATTTAATATTAGAAATTAACACTGTTACTAACTGTACGTTAAATCTATTCTTAAAGAAAATAGATAATAATATAGTCATTTATCTATGTAATATATTTGATAATGTTATTAGGCTGAATATAAACGAATATAACATACGCAGGCGGTAAGTATTGACGTCTATTGATTAAATAGAATAGCTTATTAAACACAAATCTAAGAGTAAAGACGCTGTTAAAATATTTTTTATTAAAATATGCCCTTAGATAAAGGTCTGTCCAAAGTAACAATCTTAATCGCGCGAATAGCGCGATCATAAGTAAAGCAAGATTAATGATTCGCAATCTGGCGGTGAGCGATAGTTCGGACAGACCTTTGATATTCGTGCGCATACACACGGCAACTCTTAACTAATATTATATTGAGAGAAAGACAAGAGAAATTTCGAAAACTCTTAAAACTACATTTGGTACATGAGTACACGTTTTATAATAATTTCAACAAGCCATTTTTCATTTTAACATTCCTAGTCATTACTTCTAAGGCCGGTACAATTTTACTCTTCATGCTTAACAATATACTTTAAGTAATAATAAAGTTTTACATGCTCAACTATTAAATAGGGTAACTGCATATGATTTTGGTATAATTACAATACTGTATCCTATTTGATACACGAAATACCTGATATTCCACTTTCGACTAAATTTTCTCCCTTCGTGTGGCAAGCCGTCTCCTGGGAGCCGTCAATTTATTTTCTATTGTGTCAAAGCTATAAGCGTCTCGATAATTTGCATTCAAGAATAAGAATAGTTTCTCATTGTTGTGCAAAATGGTTCTGAAAGGTATACATATGTGCCTCGCCGTAGCTCTTACCATTGGGTGTTAGTATGTACACTTAGATTAGAGAGATCCGTTTTGTATACGAAAAATGGTCATAAAGTGGAACTCCCCTATACAGCTAACAGTGTAAGAATTTGGCGATAACGTAAGTAACATCTAAAATTATACTATTCCGACGTTTATAATAATTATTATTACGGAAACTTCTATACATCACTTCTAACAATATTTTTATTATTTTATTGTATGGGCACATTGGGTACTCCGAAAAAATTGGACTAGCAGTTATTAAATAATAGTGCACCAAAGAAAACTAATTAATAATCAACTACTTATACATAAATTAAAGTAATGGAACTTAATGTACTTTTAAAACTAAGAGGCACCATTTTCTTAATCTAACCACATAACATAATTGTTCCAACAAGTGTATTGTGTATGTGTACACAGCAATCTAACGAGGCATTTTAATTATTTTAAAACATTAATATACATAACAACATTCAAATCTCACTAAAATTTGTGTCAATATTAACATTTTATTTTAAACTAAAAATTATTAAATGGGGCCAAATTCAATCAATTTTCTAAGGGCCTTAGTTATCATAATAACTGGATATAACATTTGAAAGCTAACCCGTTATTCACTTAGTAAAATTACTAACAATAGCTACATAAAGGCAGAGTTGCTTCAGTATTGAGCCTAATTCTTTTTCTAGTTATTAAATCGTGCAAATATTCTAAAATGAATAAAATTTTGTATCTATTGAAAAAGATTTACGTAAATTGTGTTTTATAACAAGACAAAAATCCCCGTAGTGACATTTCAAGCATACCACGATTATGAAATAAAAATATGCTTTGGCACATTGCATTGTTTAAATGTTTCTTTCGTGTTCAATTTCTATCTCATTTTACTGATTACCTGATAATATAAGATTGCATTAGTTTACATAAAACTGATTTTTAAACAGTAAAACATTAAGGGCTGGATTCAGGAGTACTAGTACATTTTTGTTGTTAAATATAACTTATAAAAAGTAAAGGCCGTGAAGCAAATGGCACCAATCAGAAGAAGCAAAAGTTAATTTATAAATAATACAAATATTTCAGTTACACATTGTTTTCTAAATATTAGTAAGTTGTGAATTTACAAACATTATATTAACTACATTTCATCGTTGTAAATACATCAATCTATCTTTTTTCGTCTAAAATACTGAAATATGAATGCTATGAATATTATTTTACATCTATTGCCATGTCTTTGGACATAACACAATGTATTTTTGAAGCCTCCTTTAGGTTCTATGGAGCCAACCGCGTATAATATTTAATAACATTGGCGTTCTCTCTCTGTTCTTTATTACCTCGGAGTCTCTTACGTAGGTTATTTAATACTTACGTCATGTCAAATAAAACATTTATGTAGTTTGGGGATAAAACTAAAAAACCCCTTTAGAAGAAGAATTTCCATATTACTAAAATTAAACGCTAATAGTACAGCCCATTTCTTTTATAAACAAATAAAACACGTACGAAAAAAATATTCTTGTACGTGTAACTCAAAATATGCACCACACGCATGGCGTGAAAAGGCGAGCCCATTCACGGCCCTGCATAGCTCACCGATTTGTATCCCGTGTAAAATTGTGAATAATAGCAATGCAGCACACGGGATAACAATGCAGGTAACTTATCGTTCTGACGTTGAGAGTAATTCGACCGTAACACTTTGTGTGATCACGGAACTCGCTGTGTGAACTATGACATAATATCGACAGGGCCAGACTTCCACATGGTCCGCCGAGCAGAGTCCATGTTTTAAATCGCACGTCTGCAAAGTACCTTTAGTGAGCATCAACGATAAGCGAACAAAGCTAGGATATCCCATACAATTTAAATCTCGCACCCAGCACGACGTCCGGCCATGCTGGGCAGTGAATGGGTCGTTTTAGGGAATCGTGGCGTTTAAGATTTGAGAAGCTTGTTTGCGCGCTGGTTCGCCACTGCAATGCGCGTCTCGTTGCTCTCGCCCTACGGAAATAAGACTTAGGTTAATACATTGTAGAATCATAAGGCACTGTCCAAACTGACACGAAGCGAGAAAAATCGCGTCAATTTGAATAGTTCATTAAGTTAAATGACAATGAAAGAGATATGACTTTTATTTATGAAAATAAAGCTTCTGTTGCGTAAGCATCCTTGTATGATCTGTTTTTAAATGACATTATCATGTTCAATACGTAAGAAACAAATAAATTATTGATTACAAAATTTGCCTCAATACTTGTAATTAAAATAACCCCAATATACTTTTATTACATGAATAATATAGACCTTTCCAGAAATTATGAAGTAATTTAATCCCCACAAAATGAATGTAGTATGGTAGAACCGTTAGATCATAATAAACCTATGGAGATTATTATTTGACGGTATATTGTGTCCAGTCGATATTGTATTGTAGACGCTCCATAAAATTATTGGTCGGCGGTGCACTACGCACTAAATTGTAATCATATCGACGCCATAGGTTAATATTGATTTTACGGTTCTTGTCATAATATTATTTTTTTTATTCACGACCACTAGAGTCTGTGAGTGCTATGGCCCACAAACATAACACACGAAAAAATCCAGCCACTCGCCGTGTTGTAGCTTTATCGTCATTTTGTATATCTTTCAGAAGCTGGCGTAGTATTTTAAGCTTAACTTTTTTCTAAGCCATTCCTATGTACAATCTATAAAAATATTCAGTGCAATATTAGCTTATATAAAAGCTGTGTAGGTAAAAATAGTTATTTATATATTTATACTCACAATAGTCGCCGGAGACGTGTACTGTTTTAGTAGTGTGATGTGTAAGTCTCGTGGTTAGGTACTTAAAAATACATAAAACTTAAAAAAATTAAAATAATGAGTTTGCATTACTTTAAAAAAAAGTTCAAGAGTTTTATTACTATGTTTCTGCGAATAAGAATTTTGCTAATATAATTTAACTACATTTAAAAAAAGTTTACTAGCCTGCTTAAACAAATGGATTGCATGAATCAATAATTTTACCGTCTTCCTGTTAAAATACGTTTAAATAAAAATAAAGCTATGATTTTTCTGTAATTGTGTATCGTAGCAAGATTGATTCAATAATATAGTATAATTATTAATTATCTGAATACATAAATATTTTACCTAAAGTATATTGTACACTAGCTTACCATCTAATCCTAACCTTCCTTAATATCAATCACGTTATTAAAAATTAAAACATGTATAGCCGCAATACAAAATAAACTTATGGTAGCCTTCCGCCACGACTCGCATCTAGCGCGAAGCACAATTTAAATAATCATAGCAGCGTTTCGATTTGACGCATTGTTGTTTAAATTATCTTCAACTCTTATTGTATTTATAGCGATTTGTGGTGAGAGCTGCTCCAAAAACGATAGGAAGCAAACGCTGAAATCATTGTTATAAATTTAAGTTTATTTAAGCAAATAAAAAATAAGTCATCATATTTTTAATATAATATTATAGATTGCTATAAATACCTAAAATACTAGTTACAAACACAAGTGATAATTTTCTCAGTTCCATAGAAGCAGATATGTTTCGATTAGGGGATATGTGCAAAAAGCTACTATTAATACAGCCAATATTAGTTCAGAAATTATTTGGTCACTATGTATGCAATATTTTAAAGTACATTTTCTATTAATGTTCAACATAAATGCTCCTATGAAAAGTTCAGAGACTCAATAATAAGATCTGATGAAATCATATTCAATTCATTCATACCTTTCTCCCAAAATTAGTACTGCTATCGTCTAATTCTTATTTTCAAACTATTATCACATATTGTCTCATCTCTATCGCTTTGTCAATGTTCACTTACACGAGAAAGAATTCAAATTCTACTGGAATAAGTTCTATATTACAAATTTGGTTGGAAGATGAAATATTGTATAATTATTTATATTAAGAGTATAGCTGACGATAGTAATTTTATTAACTATACCATATCGCCGAATAATACAATATTGTTGTAACAATATTTTTTGAAAACGTTAACTTTGCGACAAGCCTAATATTGTTGTCTAATAATAACAGTAATATAGTTAACAAGAGGTAAATGCACTTTCACAAAATAATACATCTCACCGTTTAACTGACTACTCATCTATTAATAATAATGTATGTCATAAAGTCATAACGTGATCTACTCATTTTAAATGGTCATTTAACTTATGCTTTATTTGGAAATTTATCTTCAAATACATTTTAGTTTGAATTGATTAAAGCAATATCAGCATATTGACATTGAGTATAAAATGAACAAGTCTTCAAACTAAAGCGAAATAAATAAAATGTAATATGCTAAAAAAACAATTAAGTACGCAATATTGCAAAATCTGGGTTCATAAGTTATATAGTTAATAATGTTAGAAATTATTGACTGATTACAATGTAGACAAAATAGTAATTATTTTTTATTTATTCAAAATTTTAAGGAATCAATCAAAAACATCCACTTTTAAATATTTATTCTTGTAGCCTCAGGCTTAAACATATTTTAATTTAATAATTTAAATTATGTAGTATCAATATGTATAAGCTTATACGCAGATAAAATTTTCATTGAGATACCTAAACTAAAACTTAAAATAAAATTTGTTTATTTCTTTTAAATATCTAGCAATATTATTTGTTGCTAGTTGCAATATATACACAGAAAATTATCGTTTTAAAGTTGTAAAGAAAATAAAAACATAGTAAGCAGACTCATGTACAAAATAATAAAACATAAGTTTAGATCATCATCAAGCACCAACTTTGACATTTACCTTTTAATATTTAAACGATTGTCTTATTGAACAATCTTATATTTTCTAAACTCTCCTTACTCTATAAGTTTATATATTAAGTAGATATTTACTACGAATATACTTGAAGTTGAAACTATAAATATTATTCGTCGGGGATATCTGTGCAACTGGCAAAACATTAATTTTTATTCTATCTCTGTTTCTTTAATAATATCAGTATAGTGCTCGAAGTTTCTAACATTCGACAGATGCACAGATAACTCCCATTATATGTTTAATTTGAAAATACCACAAAGATAAGCCTGATTTTTATAAGTCTGAGAATTGCCCCAAGTTAAGTTTAGCTTCATCCATTAGGTTGTAAACTGTCTCGCAGTTGACAGTATATATTTCACGGGATGGTATTAAGTGTACGGCTAAAAGAAGGGAGGAATAAATAGCTAGAATAACCCACGTCACCTAAGTCAGTCATTTCGTTGTTAAACAGTAACTCGTTTATTAATCGATTTATTCAAAGAAATAAGCCGGTGTCTTTTAATTTTTTTACACATCCCTTATAGTTTTGATAATTGAAAGTGCTAACAACTATACTCAGTGTTGTCTACAATTGAGTTGCTATGTTTTCGTTTTTATGGGACAAAACATCTAATTTTTTAAATAAATCATTGCTCAACGAGAAAGCGTCGCTGGCCCTGAAGGAGAGCTCATATTGCGCCATTTTTTGAAGAACCCCGTGCCATAGTCCACTGAGAAAACCTAAGACGGAAGCTAATCCCAAAAACACCTGTATGTGGTATTTTTAAATGAAGCATATAAAGTATAATCATGATGGCAATCGGTCCGCTACCACGAGACTGTGTGGTGTGTGGTGGTGTGTCGCCGTTGTTTACTTGAGCAGCTCGTGCGCACGCTGGTTCGCCAGCGTTATCCTCGTTTCATTCGATTCGCCCTACGATTAAGAACAGCGTTTTGTCTTTGTTGCACTCTTTGAATCAATTTTGACGACTATGTCTTATTATACGCACTCTGGCTGGTTTTAATTGAATGAAAACGCAATTATAAACTTATGATGGCAAGGGGTCACGTTTAGCTAATGGAAATGAAATGTTTAAAACGTTAACGAAACATGTGAACGGTGAACCAGCCAGTTTTGAGCATAAAAAGACAAGATTTAAAACTTTTTTTATAATTTTCAGTACACAGTCGCCATTCCTTGAGGTCAAAGAGAGTTAGTTATGTAGTGATAACAGAATGTTGTTACTGATGAGTTCTAGTAAGGTATGTTAGTAGCTGGAATGGTGATATCTAGTCGCGAATGAGTGTGGAAGGACGTGTTCTGAAATGTCAGTTGGTGATGTTAGCATCGCAAGAAACGTCACGTACAGTAGGAACGTTTTACAACATCCAATCGCTTCTACCCGCATACACTACAAAGGTATGAAAAATACACCATGCTGAGTGAAAGAGCTAAGTGGAATTTTGGTTGCCAGGTAAGCGGGTCACTGATTTTTTAAGGCCAATAAGCGATAGTCAAGGATAGAGAAGACCCCAAACCAATACTAAGGTGATAGGCGATTCTAGAATGGTGAAATATTAGTAGAAAAAGAGACACGGTTGAACTTTCATAATAGAAAACTCATCTGTGCCTCAAAGAGAATTTACAAACACAATACACAAGAATTTATATAATTTTTCCATATAAAAGTTAACACAGAGCTTATTTATTTTAGTTAATCAATAAAATCAAGCTCCAATAAAAAATGTTTATACAAGTATGCGAGTTAGCCGTATCTGGATACACATTTTTAATTAAAGACCACATTAATCCTTAATCTTAAAATGTATAATTTTTTTGTAGATGTTTTAAAGGAATAGTCTATAAAATGCACAATAACGACTAACTCGCATAACCTCAGGTGACATTATTTTCTATCTATTGCAATGTTGCCACTATTTTTTAAAATAAAACTTTAACTACAATTCCATCCGAAAAATGCAACAATGATTAATTCGTAGCGATCATTTTGTTTAACGACTCAAAATTATGTGTCGTTGCTTTTTTACGTTGGAAATAATATTCTGAGGATCAATTGAAATTGTCTGTCAAGTTTGTATCCTATTATGACAATACCACTTGTTCCATGCAACTATTGCAGTAGTTGCTTTTGCATTGACTGTACAAAGTGTTACCCCGCTATTAATAGCTTAAAACCGGGCACCTGTGCTTACAAGCGAAACTTGCATGTTTTGTATACTTGGCAAAGAATAATTAATTAAATTTAAGTGGCAACATAGCAATTACTCCGTTATTAATAGTAATGTTCCTCGATTATTAAACCATATTATTAGGTCATTTTTATCCATTCACCTTCCCCATACTTTGCTCCAGCATCTTATTTTGTCCTGGGTACCCAAAGAACATAACGTCACCCTTTTACTGCTTCCCGTCTTATTAACTTGCCCAAGATTATCTCAATTATAGACATGTCCATTTAACTTTAATAACTCGCTCCAGGTTGAACTTCAACTACTTAATATTATCTCTTTTAAAGAAGAAAACAATTCCCTGTCTCCCCCCTAAAATACTACCTCTTACCCTGTCTTGCCTCAGGTTAATTTCAAATAACGATATTTCTCCTTGCCCTAGAAATGTATTAACAACCATCATCACCTTTTATTTCTCCCGAAACCCTTGCCCTAGAAATATTTTAAACTAACTAATATTGTCTGTCACCATCCTTACTCTGCCTTGCCCCAGGATCTAAGCTGACAAACTTGCCTCACCACTTGCCCCCTTACTGACTTCGCTCCCAACATCTAAGCTGGCGAAATTGCCCCACCGCATCCCCCTACCCTACCTAGCCCCAAGATATAAGTTGACGAAATTGCCCCACCACATCCCCTACCCTACCTCGGACCAGGATCTGTAGGTGACGAAATTTCCCCACAAAATCTCCCTACCCTACCTTGCGGTTGATGCGGTCGATCTGCCTGTTCTGGTTCTCGAGCTCGGAGCCCATGTCAAGCGCCATGTTGCGCAAGTTTCCAATCATGGTGTTCACTTGCCCCATGTTCTCTTCCATTTCGTCCTCGCGGGCGTCGTTTGTTATCCTGCGAAAGGGTTAGTTGGGTTGAGCCGGTGTTTTAACTAAACATAGTGTTGCGAGTATATTTTTCCCAGACGCACTTCGAATAGAACCAAAAAAATAAATGATTACAATTAGACATACACACACACTCAGATCTGTAATACTGAAATACGAGCGGCAATTACCTCGCAAACGCTTGAAAACTAATTCGGCCATTTGTGACGCGATGGAGTTACGTTACATAGTGTGTATGTGTACCAAATATTATATTAATTAATTAATTGTAGGTGAATATAAATATTTTTGAATTTAGAATTTGGCATTTTATTTTTAATCTTTACTTTTTAAGGGGAATTTGTACGTACTAATTAATGTACACGTCAAAACCGTGGTTCCTTATATGACAGGAAATATTTATCATCTCCTCCATAATATTAAATACTATTGCCTACTTGTTTATCTTATATACTTAAATAATTTTTAAGATAAGGAATGATCACAAAACCTTTTCCTGGTTCAAGATACCGTACAAGACTTGACAAACACCCTAAAAGAAATGCTTACCTACTTGTTTTATATTCCGACCGTGCCAGAAATATTCACGTTATATTCCATCGACGGGTTTAAGGAGATCTGAAATGGTTATCTCGCTGCTAAATTATGTTCCCAGACACATTTGAATTTTGTAATTGTTCATTCGCTCATTCCCCGCTTGGTTGGTTCGTGAGCCAGATAATAAAAGACAAAGCGTTACATTGTGAGAATTTGCAGTGACATGAGCGCAATAGTTGCCAATTTAAATGGTTAGAAAACGTTTTTATTTTTACCGCATCAATAAATCAGAATGTGTGTCTTTAAAGCTGAAAGACGAGCGACTTATAACACCGTGGTAAATATAACCGCGGTTTTACACGCAGCTCGTAGTTCCTGATATACGGGTGAGCCAAAAAGTTTTTCTTTAGAATTTTATGAATTTCACACATCGCGTCGGTATGGTTTGTAGGTAGTTGACCAACTTGCCAATGAAAATTCTAATGGAGCGCTCCTGGCCGCGCGGTCATAGGGTCAATCGTAACTGATCGACTAAATTAGGCAGTCTAGGCCTGTTCGGAAGACAACTTAGCCCCTTGCGGCATACAAATGGGTGACCGCGTGGGGCTAAATTTCAAAAGCGCTTACTTGCGCCTGGGGGAATTAACCTATCGTTCCCTTAAGCCTCGCAGAAGGCCTTCGAGCAGCCTATGACATTTGGGTGGGCCACTAACCCCTCCACCAATCTACATTGGAGCAGCGTGGTGGAGTACGCAGTGGGCCGCTAATGGGTTGAAGCCAACCTGCCAATGTAGCCGGCCTGCGGCCCTATGCCGTTACGCTCGTCCATCACTCGCTGCGGCTGGTTGTTGACCACCTTGCCGTCGTCGTTGCCCTTCCATGTCCCATCGTCTTCCTTGAACGAGGCTCCCCTGAAAAACAATGTAATGTAAGTAAGTAGTCGTAAGCGGTATTCAGAAAATTGAATAACGCCATAAATTTTCACAATATAGACATATAAATTTCAACATCCGCGGTTTGCCGCTCTAGATGGCGGTATTGCTTTGGTTACGCTAAATTGAACCATAAGAAGACGCAATAATGATTTATGTAGGTATATTATGGTTTTTTCCTTTGACAATTTTATGTGAGCGATTCATCTCAAACGTTTCATGACATCCCAGTACTTTGTTATGTAAATGATGCCCCATTTAACCAAACCACCCCTTATATTAAGGGACCCGCAAACGTGGGGAATCAATATTTTTTTGTAACTAGCCTACTTTTTGCTTTTGTAACATGTATAATATCATGTCTTCCCTACGGGGGCCATCAAGGAGGACACGAGACCATAACCCAGATTTTTACACCCTATTGCGGAGAAAAAAGTATGACTTTAAAAAGTCACTTATTGTAAATTTGTTGGAGAATATGAAAAGGTTCTTAAAGGTGGTATTATAGACGCTTGTGTATTTCAATCAGCATATAGGATACTTTACGTACTTGTTGCATGGCAGGACACAAATGCCACAGCACTTCTCCATTCCCGAAAGATTCTTCTCCGCTTCACGCATGTCGGCGTTGATCTGGTCCATCCCTTCCTCGATTCTGTCCAATTGCTCTGTTCACACACACACAAAGATTGCTTTAAAACCACCCTTCAGTCGCCAAGTGACGAGTGTGTTGAAGCGTCTAATAAATCTTTCAATTGAACTATATTCGCGTATTAAACTTTTGCATATAAAAAAATGCATTACATTGCTTTACTTTCATTAATCGAATTCTCAATTGTAAATTCTCAACGCTCTCGACAATTACCAGGGCTAAGTGTAAGACAACAAATCTTTTAGCTCAGTATTGGAACTATTAAACTATTGTCATGCAAATTTGGATTCGGTAAATTCCATTTCAGCAACTCTATTAACTTAAAGCTCTATTGGTTTCTCGTCACATTGATTGTTTAAGTTTAAGTAAATCAAACTTTATTAAATGTCTTACACCTGATCCGGTCAAAACTGATACTAAATAAATTATTTACCTTTGATTTAGATGATGTATGTGCTGAGACTAGTGATTAAAATCTATAATTATAATGACTAACACTTAGAATAATAATAATTCATAAAACTAATAGACATGCAAGACAGCAAGATTGAAGTAGGTAACCGTGCACAGCTAGATGCGTGATAAAACTAAACGAAACGATAGATGCTATCTCAACAAAACATAATGTTAACCCTCGACGATCTCATTCGCAACGACGCGAATGGCGAATCGAAGAGACGCTCTCGTGTTTATATCTCTAAATTTTAGTAAATGATCATGAAAACGTGATTTTACCTCCTTTAATTATCCTTAAAAAATTAAACTGTTAACACGTTTCAATCGAATTTTAAACGTTATCAAGTCATCGCCATTCAATGAATTGTCATAAACAATCTGAAGTGGCATTTCAGACACAAGCCGTACTAAATTGTGAGTGATGTAAAAAAGTACTACTGGATGCTTACCGCCCTGTTCATCCAGCATGACCAGGGTTTTCATGCCCACCTCGTGACTCTACAACACAATAATGATGTCACTATAGCTCGCCAAACGAATGCGTGAGCAGTCCGGAGCGGCGCGCGCGCACCTTGCGCTGCGTGCGCGCGCCTCGCCGGGACTACTCGGTACTCAACACAACTCAAACTGACAACTAAACAGAAAATAAACAATACATGAAATGATCTCGGTGAGCCGCGCCGGGCGGGGCGGCCGCTCCTCCCGCCTCGTGTCAAAATAAAACTTAGCAAATGAGCGTATCCATTAAGCCATTCATAAATGAAAAGTGAAAGTAGCAAAGTATTAGTTGAATTGAAGAAGGAAATGAACAAACTAATGTTATGTGGAGGAGCGAGCGGCCTCGCACTGACACAGATCGCATCGAGCTAACAGTTACAGACCTACAACTAACATTAACAGTACGCTGCTAGCCATGGAGATGAAGGCGTAGTATACCATTTAATCTATACGTCAACAGACACACTCGGTTACGCGCATTCATTTCAGTATCGCAGATATTAAGAGAAGAGAGATTCGGAAAGAGAAATAAATAATACCTATAAAAAGCGTTCCGGTCGATAATATCAACGGAATAACTAAACAGATTGCGCAGCTCATTCAAATTAAATCTTCAGCAAAAGATAGAGTACAGTCTTTTGCGACAATTAGCAACGAACGGCCATCGGGCTTATCTATTTACACTATACTTTTAAAGTCATCCCCATCGAAACATAGATATACACACGCAACATCGAATTGAGATAAGTCGATATTTAAGAGAAACGTCAAAGAAAAACAAAGAGATTAATTTAACTGCACATTCAAACACAGACGTTCTCACGTTTCGACTACCCAGTGTTCAGTTTAACTCTTACCGCCCTGGTGACTCAACATATGAAGCGCTTGCCCCCCGGCGTCCTCGCTCTATACATAAAATACAAATCAAAATAATATATCTTAGGAGAGAGTATCGGGGTCGTGTGGGTGGCGGGGTGCGGCGCGGCACGGCTCGCGCGTGCGTGCGGCAGCGTGCGGCGTGCGCGAGCGTGCGGCGCGCGTGCTGGCGCGTGCGCGTGCGCTAACACACACTACTCGAACAACGACATGCATGCAGTGAAGCTTGCAAGTAAAACCAGATTCAGTTTTATCTGTGCTCAGTTTCATATGATTTATGATTATTTTGTGTGATGTTAAGAGTCGTGCGTTGAGGAGAAGCGTTTCGAATTTACTTCGCTCGTTTTAATATCGGTTTCATGTGATTTAGGTAAGTTGTCAATTTAGAGTCGAGTACGAACATCTGAAATGCAGAATGTATGCAGTATATTGACCCGGCTGGCGTTTTCCGACATAGCACTCGCTGTTAGTGGTGCAAAGTGGTGTAATATCTACGTTACGAATGAAACATACAAAGATGTGGGTTTTCCGCGATCATTTCGGCGCGTGAGTGGCGACTTGCCGGCAGAAGTTTCAGTGGATGCCCGCACCTTTGCATTGAATCAATAGAGGCGTTACTTCAAACACACAATCGATACCCCCTTAAGGTCTTCTATGTCGGCGTGTCCGTCTGCGCGACGGCTGTAAACCCTACGGCGCTCAAACAAGTTAGCGAAAAAATAAAATAGATAAAACTGTAAGTAATTTAAGTAGTGTTGCAAATTTTGCAGATCACTCACCTCCCTGGTCGTCTAGAGCGACCAGAGTACGAATGCCGGCCTCCTTGCTCTACACCAGCCGCAGAAACAAAAAAGTCAGAGAGCATGTTAGTTGTGAGGGGTACAGTGGAGTGAGTGGACGTTGGATTCGGACCCGCTCGTTGCACGTTGCACCAGGTGGGGAGTCACGCGTGTAACGAGTGTGCAGTTGGTTCTCATACAGTGTCAAGCCGGGGGACATCTTTGATCTACCACACCATCTACCGACGCAAATACAATGTTAATAAGTTACCGATCTGAAGATGTCCCCCTCTCAGTCTGAACTGTGTATGAAAGTTATGCTGAATCTGTACTGAGTTTATGACTATAATTGTAATGATACATTTGTACAGACAAGTAGTTGAAAAAAATGTGGATAACAATAAATAAATAAATATAACTTATATTAAACCATACAATACAGTTGAAAAACGATAAAAACACAATATCGCAATAAAATCCATGTAAATATTTGGTAATAATATACAATTGGTCTGTATTTGGTGTGAGAGTTGCAGGTGTAGCTCGATATATTTGTTGGAGTTCAGTGGCAGGTATGGGGGTGTGTACACGCCCACATTTTGGCAGTATTGTGAATGTTCGAGAAGGCATGAAAATCATACAACATAATAGATTACAGTCAACAACAGAGAGCAGCCACTACACAGAAACGTACGATACAGAGACAACTAAAACAGGATAGAACAAACATAAAACTGATCATGAAACAATCTAGACATCATAGGTAGTGTTGGGATGTTTGATATGGAAGTATTTGGAGATAAGATTCTGATTACAGAAAAATAACAATAGAAAAATGATCGTTAAACATGAAAACATAATAAATTCAAATTAGATCCAGAGAAGTAAAACTGTTAAAAAGTGCTTAGAAAGTGATGCCTCTGAGGCAGATAGTAACTTAAGAGAAGTTGGCGTCCAAGTACAAGGGTTTAGTTTTGAAAGCAGGCCCAAGCACAACAGAACATACTATTTTCAATAGGAAAGCGCACATATCAGAGACAATTTACTGGCTTAGGATTTTTAAACTTTATCAAACTAGTAGGGGACCTGAACACATTCTATTATGATGGCTTCATGCTATGGAACCAAAAACAGCGTTGGTCAATAATAATTGGAAGCTGACAGTTAATAGTTTTAGTCACCTGTTCCATTATCATCTAGGCAACAACTAAAGCATTCAGTTAAATTCGAATAAGGTTAAATTAACTGTCAACACCAAAGGCTGGGCACTTGAATTTGCTCACATAAAATTTACATTACTACAAACAACACAAAGGACTATTGAGACCTCTAACACTTGGATACAGTAAGACACGTATCATGCAACACCCATGTATGGTAAAAATAAATTATAACAAATAATAATAAATAAATTATATACCGCAAAGGATATGAAAAACAAAAATATATAGGAACATCATAATCGGACAGCTACTATAGATATACATACACATCGAATTATATATAACATCAATATTAGCGACATCGATACACAACAGCCAGGGATAGCAAAAGGCTGCGCCCTAAGGGGTTGGGGACGGGCATTGGAAATCAAACCGAGCTTGGGGCTATCCAGGACACTTCCGCTATACCCCTCACTCCCTCGCATCGAGAACACCTCTCTCACAGATGATCACAAATAATCACATAACCAACGAAATGACTAAACATAAACACTTAAAACTATGAGGGGGGGAACTTAAATTTACTCAACAGAAATAAGTCTACTTATGCGAGTCCGCACAATTCTACCATCTAATTGCCAAAGGACATTTTTCTCCTGTTATTTGTACGCTTGTAAAATTAATATGACATTTTATTGTTATTTAATAAATTATAAGACATTGCAGATGTAGTTCGTGAAAATTGATAACAAAGATGTAATCAATACGACCAAATTCTCGATAATTCATTTAATGAAAAAATAACTTTTAATGACTTTTACTTGGGAGGTATTCTCGAAAATACACTTATGTATACTGTACTCCCATTTTCAATTAATTATATTATGTTATAAACAACCTGTCATAAATTAAGATGGAAAGTATATTTAAATTATGTGTCTTACTAGTCACATTATTATTATAACATTAATATTGTTGCTATCGCTCTGATTCTTAACGCTTTTATAGTAAATACTATTGATGTAATCTTAAATTATGACAGTTTCATTTGTTCTTCACAGAATATAAATATTATGATAAAATACAAAAGGCCAACTTACCTCTTCGCATAGTTGCATCATACGCCGAGTAGACTCCAGCGACTGAAATTATATGATGGGGGAAATTAGAATATCTGCCAATAATTTTAACGCTAGGTACACATCATAAAGTTTTAACTTACGATTTTTTTTTATTATTATGAATTTTTATTTTTATTGTTTATTTATTTATAATTTTGATTACCTTGTCTAATAAAAGCCGTTTGACAATAGTAATTTGATCAAAAGACTAAAATATTATCATGAAGTTGATTTACATTTTGAAGAAACCCTTATTATTATTATTTATAAATTATTTCAAGATGGTATACTTAGAATATGATAACAAAGCGAACATGAAGTAATGACCTACGGCACGATTCTGGGACCAATTGATTTCTTCGTGTGCTTTTTGCAAAAAGATTATTGTAAACTGCACTGTCTATAAATTGAAGGTATTAGTAACATTATGTAATAGTAGTAGTATGGATTGGGAGGACGTTATACAAGTAATAGAATGCATTTTGACATGCAATGATATAAGTAATATTTTTTCCAAATATAATCCCCTAAAAGGCTCAATATGCTGATGGCAGTTTGTATTGAAAAACGAATACTACGCGGGTAAAGTCTAGTGTACAAATAAACAGTAAATAATGATTTAAATGACCAGTCATTAGACAACTCTTAACATAATCAAAATGTATGTCGTCAGAAAAGATAAGAAGTCTTTGGGAAATGTAATATTCAGCACAATCTTGCGTTGTAGAATAAATCATCAGTACTGTACTTACATCGTCAGTGACCTGGTTCGAGCGCATCTGGAGCTGTTCCAGCTCGCTGCGTGGGACGGTGCCATTTTCGGCGGCGCCAGCGGCGTCGGCGGGAGGCGCTGCTGAAGGCATCCTGAAACAAATTATATAAACGATATTAACGCGTTCATCCTCACACTCCCGTGTTAGGATTCTCTATGTTGCGGGCGGACACACATAAAAACACCACAAATCACAAACGATCAAGATCAATTTATTTGCCAAAAAAACATCAAACGCGAGATCCAGGGATAGTCATCTAATGATTGTAATATCTCATCCATCATCACAATATATTAAACTAACGGTTTAGGTGCTAGATGCTTTAAACAAAGACGGGCAACCCTCGGAGCGCTCTCCTTCTGATATTTGTCCATCCATCTTACTTTTCGGGATCGGAACTCTGGAAACGGCCCTTGCACATGCCAACATAGTAACACGAGGACACTGAACTGGAGCAAGAGATAGACAAGTCAATCTCAGGGTGACAAGCATCACAAGTGCGATGACGAAGAAGGTCGAGGACATGGTAATCCTTAGCTTCGCGAACATCTGTCCCAAGATAGTGTCGGGTTTCACCACCAAAAGTCGCTCGTCAGGAACGTTGGTCGATAATATGTCAATCGATAGCGTGAAAGCAAGCTCTTCAGTTGGTTTCCGTTCATGGAATACTTATCCATGTTTATTGGCTCAAGCCATGTGAAACGAAAGCCTTGCCAGCGTTATCTCTTATCTTTCTTAACTTATGTTTTCTTTTCTTAATTGGCTTTTACTGGAATACTTATTATGTTTTACATAGCCTCAACGTTACGTGAAGTAACAATAAGTTTATAAATATACTCTACATTGATAGGGTGGTTTAATTCATTTAAGATACCTTTGTGAACGGAAATCATAGTAGTGAATAATCACGTGGCAATCCAGATGATGGCGAGTATGTACAACACGGGCACATTCTGCATTGATTAATTTTGCATTTTCCTGATTTATCGTAGGGCTTCAGCAGGGTATTTACAGTTTCATTACAATTTACTATTTGATCTTCTTGACATTTACGGTTATTGTTTTCCTTGAGTGTTCCGGATGCTTGTGTTGAAAAGGTGCATCAATTTCGGGCGCGGTCTGATGCTGGATGGGTAATTTTCGTTTCCTTGCCTCTGAAGACACGCCATTGGCAATTATCTAGGGGGACAGGCTGTAATCGTGAAATAGTCAGTGAGCGGAGGCTTATGGGCGGCCTAGGACTTTCCGCGATGGGTATGGCCACTAACGCCTCCATTAATCCGGGCTGGTGTAGCGTGGCGGAAAGTTCTGGCCTCTTTAGTTGCTAGGAGATCCTCATGACATGCGGTTGGCAGATTCAATCCAACTACGACTGAATGGTGATCATGATCAGATAGCACGGCCTTCGTTATTTAACCAACAAACATGCAAACTGCTCATGTCGGCCTTCAGGCAACCTTGCTTTTGACCTCCATTCGTAATTAGCCCAACCGAGCGGTGAAATTAATCACCGGAGGCTTACAGTGGAGCGGCCGTCTGGGTTAGCTAGTTAACAAAGTTTCCCTAGCTTTAATAAACGAGTTAAGATTCATTTCAAATAAGCCTGTGAACCACGCCAACAGGCTTAAGGTGATACTTCGGCTTTTAGTGTGTTTTCAATTCCCCCTAATTTTCTTAATTTATTGGATTATTGACATTTTTAATTATGTAATTAATTTTTGAATATAATATGTTTCTTGACTATTATGATCTAAGTATCTCAAAAAAGAAAACACGATTACTTGAAATTTTACCGAGAATTTTTTTTTTTCAAGTAAACTCAAATTACTTTCTGTTTTCTGTGCCACTATTGTTTTTACGATTTAGTTCACGGAATTATTTTTAAAACATAGTAAGTAATTATTTCTAAAAATCTTAATCCGTCATATAATTTTGTGAAAAGAAATTAAAATAATGTTTGACACTTACGTGGATTATTTTCGAGCGCACTCTCACGATAGCCATCTTTTACTTACATGAAATAGTTGCATCACTGTCATTTTAAAACTCCATAGTCCTCCGTGATTGGTCCG
>DWLO01000096.1:0-27459 GCA_018245335.1 Dalla quadristriga
TGCCACATAAATGTTTGCCGCGGTTGGGGATCGAACCCGAGACCATCAGCTCGGCAGTCAGGGTCAGTAACAACGGAGTCGTCAAATAATAATAAATAAATAATAATTAACAAATAAACGCTTACACACACACCCGCACTATTCCGGATTCCCTATATTGCGCGTAACGGATACATACAGAAAACAATACAATTTAACACACCCAAGACCCGTTAGCACACGGAAATATGCTCACACATAATTAGAATTGTTAAATTGTGCATTAAATAACTAACGACAAGGACAGTTAGACGTACTTAATATGAAGTCCGCTATGTTGTCATATCGCGTCCAAACTAGACCATGCTACGTAGGAGATTAAGCGAACCTGGGACGATGGTCATAGGTTTTGAGATCACACGCGATAGGCAGGTAACGTATACCTTTTTTGAATTAATCTAAGGAACACAATAACCTTTTACCTTCGAGAGTCACTACTGTGTAATGGAACGGTATCCGGTCGCCCGTACGAAGGGAAGTAAAGATTTGAGATAATTCCAGTATTCTGAAGTCAATCGTGACCTGCACAATGCCAAGATTAAGATTAACGAGCTCCCCGACCTGTACGATATGCTTCCTTTGTATCATCTGATTGAATGGCTTTTCATAAACAATGATAGCGCTCCCTTTCACCCCGGACCCGGCCGGCTATGAAGATAATAGAAAATGATAGTGTTCAGCTAAACACTTATTTATTAACATTGTGTGTGGGTTTCTCCAGTGATTAAGTATGTGAGGATATTGTTTTTGTAGTAGATCGGTTCCAGTGTTAACGTCTTCCCATTCGATAGGATTTGGTGCAAGGAATTGACGTGCGCTAACAAAATTATTTCAAAACAGGAAATAAAAATTCGTGAATACTTGTAATAAGCCTAATTAATCAAAAATGAAAAACGTTCTAAACTGTACTTCTCGCTTACATCAGTCCTGGCTTCAACCTTGAGTTTACTTGTCACTTCATTAAAAAACTGACAAACTGTTAGCTTTCGTGTTATAGTAGCCCCAATTTATCTGATGACTTTGTCACATCTAAAATTGGAACTAATTGTCGTTAACGTATATTTTCTTTTACGAGAAAGATGGTCGACGACACCGACACCGTCAGCGTGTTTTTAGAGAATGGCACCCCTGATTTCTGCGCTGCAATATTATGCCGAGGTAACGTATGAGGTAACCTCGTCCCCACCCTAGCGCTACGTACTGGTATGCGCCATAACATTATTTTAAAAATAATAATAATTGAAATTCTATTTCTCGCGCATGCCCAGTAGGTCAGCTGGTTCCTCCGGAGCAGGAGAAGCGTCCGTGTGGTTAGTCTTTATCCGACTGCTTAAGAAGGAGGGTGGTTTTTAGAGTGTTTGTAGATACAACATATATATATATACATATAAATACGAGTACATACTCGTATGTCTATTTCTGTATCACGCTGTGTAGCCTAAACAGCTAAATGGATTTTAACAAATAAGGTAATGTTAGGTTCATCTTGCTGCACAAATAATAATGTTTGTTAGTTATGTAGGTATATATTTATATTAAGTAAAAAAGTTTTTAGCTTTTTGTATTTTTTGTCTTCTTTTTCTTTTTCATGTATCTCATTAAAGAAAATCTACAAACTTAAGATCTTTTCACAGTTAATGCTTCCGACGCAAGAAGTTTGGCAGAAACTTAATTGTCGATGAATGCCAAGTATCCAAGTGGTGTGAATTTTACTTAGTCTTGCAACGTGCTGTGCGGTGATTAACTTTGGCCGCTGACGCCAAACTTATCCGTCTTACCAACTTTACTGTACGATACGTCTACGATACGTGATCTTAGTTTCTTACCCGCCTTTGCTAGCGTGGTGGCCTTAACTGAAAGAAAGAAAGAAAAACTGCTTATTTCGTCATTCACATAACATAATTACACCATGCTGATAGAGACAGTGCTCAGTAGGGTTGATGATGTTACCGATGATACCGATGATACCGTTATATATCCTGTCAAACTTATAGGTTTAGCCACATGCAGAAAACTCTCTAAAAACAATCAAATATCCCAAAATAAACCACTTATTTTTGTTCTAGCGGCTTCAGAAAAATCCCGGCAAACAATTTTTTCGTGTATGAAATCTTTTCTCTCAGTGGATGCGCACACAGATGTATGTGAGGTTTTTTAAAGAACCTTATTTCGCTGTACAAAGGGCCCGTGCCTTGAAATAATGAGGTTCTCCCAAGGGTCCTAGTGGGGTCCTTCTTTCAAACTTGACATTACCGGCACGCAAGACACGTCACGAGGTTTCAAGTGACGCCTGCAGTAGATTGAACGTCTAGCCGCCTTGACATTCATGCTCTAAGAAAAATACAAGAAAGTGAAATAATAGAAAGATAATCAAAACTGCCACTGATTATACCTTCTACTACCTCTCCAATGTCCAGACGATTAAGCAAGAGATCATTCTAATTAATTTATGTATTATCTTACCTATTAATTTATAGATCAATACTATCCGAAGCAAAGCCGATTACGCATAGATAGCTAACGTCAAACGTCCACTGCTGGTTAATTGCTGCTCCGATGACAGCTTATCCCATGTAATCAATAGTTACCTACCTACACAGCAACATTAACAAAATTCATTAATGACATTATAAATGCGAATGCTTGCGAGGTTGGATGGATGTATGTATATTTGTTCTCTTCGTGAGCGCTTCCGTACTTCGGAGGGCACGGATAGAGGCCTTCGGGTGCCTGTTAAACTTCCGACACTTGTGTTGGCCACTAACCCCTCCACCAATTCACATTGGAGCAGCGTGGTGGAGTATGCTCCAGGCCTCCTCAGTTGTGACGAGAGACCCGTGCCTGCAGCATCATAAATTTAACGTGGACGAAGTCGCCGGCAACAGCTAGTAAATAATATTTTTCGGTCAGAATCGCGTACAAACGTTGCGCTTAAATGCACCGTACGGTCACTTCAACATGATTTACTACGAGAGTAATACTTTAAAAAACATATTTATGACGTCATTGTTGCATGCATTCAGTCACGGGCGCCAATGCAAATGAAAGCGATGTAAAATTCATCACGGTGCTTGCTTTGAATTCACTAACGCCTTATATTAACTTCATCGTTAAATTAACGGTAGGCAAACTTATTTGCACATTGGTGTTGAGGAAACGTGATTTCCGTGAAATACGTGACTAAGTTGCAGTTCAGTGCAAATGGCATGAAAACATAATTATACATTTCATATAATTCTAGTGCTTCAAGTAATTTAATCAAGAAGCGAAAAACCTCCTACAAGTTCGTAATTTCTAACTGTACTAGAAATAATCTTTTCTAGGACTGTTTGCACTGTCAGACTGTTTCTCGGATTTATCTAAATGGGGCTAATGATACAACTTCCAGAATGGAAGTGCCTAATGACTTACTATGGAGGATACACTCTGTGAAACTCACAGGGGATGAATCTCAATCACCGATGCTGTTACCCGTGTGGCACTTCCAGCTGCTCATGATAATGTTGCCACTTACCATGCAATTGCCATGACATGCAATTTATGGAGATCTGTGTTGACTGTGATCCATGAACTGAGCGGGAAGTAATTTTCAGTGTATCGGGTAGTTTTATTTTAGTCCTTCAAAGCACATTCACCAGTCCCTGGTACGTAATCTACTCGAATAGCAAGTGTCTCCATCACTGGGTGGGTAAGTTCTCAATAACTATTTACCACCCAGGGATTACCTAGTCAGATTCCAGGTTTAAGTACTCATGACAGTCAAAAGGAGAGAATACAATGTAATAAAGAGGCTTCAAGGTGTTGAACCTATTTCCCTACACATAGCTTCCAAATAACCGATTCCAATAATACCTTGGAAATGTGACAATCAAAGATACATAATAATAATCAATTTGTCTGTAACAATGGATGTCCGGCCACGTCACCGCTAGCGGTGTGTGGCGTCTGGAGTGCATCCTTCAGTAAATATAATTAATCAGGCCGCTTCTAGGTACTTAAGGGTTTCCCGTCGAATATTACATTGTTTAACCGCAAATTTAATACCATTAATTTATCAACTACCTATTTTCCATTATATTCAATTAAAATGTTGAAACCAACCTGTGGAAATACCAGGAAAATTACAATGAATGCTTCGGCCTCTGTTCGGGTATTCGGGCATGTTCGTGGACATATCTCGCGGGACTCTCATCTGTGACTTTTCCCAGTACAAGGAATACTCCTTTTTTGTAGACGGTCAAAAATCGAATATCCTGAAGTTTCCTATTCTTGTTAAAAGTAATTTACACGGTTGTTTGTGACTTATATTAATTTTAGAAACCACATTTAGCTCATAGGAGACATCTGTGAATCAATCTGTGAATGCCATGGCTTATTTAATCTGTGCTCTAGGTATACCGAAAGTAATTGTAGTTCGGATAAATCCTTAGAAGTAGCAACGCATCTGTGATAGACTTCCTCCGACGTTCTGCTGTAGATGTCCTGTGGGCGTTTTCAACATGGATAACATGAAAACATGTTTATTATTCATATCGAGTAGGTTAAGTCATAAGAGTTTGGACAATACAATTTAGTGAAATAATAACTATGAAATGTAATAAAGAAAATATAGTAGTTACTTTTGCTGGAACAGAGCAACAATGCAGACTTATAAAATTGTCATAAAGTATAACATGAAAACCGACCAAGTACGAGTCGGCTTCGTGTAGAAAGTGTTCCGTAGTAGTAAAAGTAGAACAAATCCTACCAAAAACTTGAATGTGACAAAAGGAACCAAGTCGTTAAGACTTGTGTAACTCACTGTTTCATGATTGCCGAGTCTCTAACAGACAAAAATTGTAAAGTTTCACAATAAATTTTTTACACACTTCATTAATATACGTAATATACGTATAGATGATTTGGGAGATATTTTAAACCATCCATTTGCCTAACAACAACTGTTTTTCTAAATACTTGTAGTTCCGTTTCTTTGACTAGGCCTATCTAAGATATATAACAGTTATATGTATACATACATATATAGTTACATATATGCATAAATATACAAACATTCTCAATTTTTCTTCTTCCTAGTTCTGAATGGTAATATTGTTCGCATTTTTCAACTGACTGTGACAATAGGAACGGACCAAGATTCACGGTAAAATTATAAGGGTTCCGTGTCGTTCTCTACGGAACCCTCGGATGCAGCTTAGCTAATAACAACGGGATAGTCGTGCGTGTATTTTAGTACTTATTCGTGCGATCGTAAAACTGCAAAATACTTGAATAACGAGAATCATCAAAAGCAAAAGTAATTTCATGAGTTGGTATCTGTACCTAAACTATACACAAGTCAACGCTCTTTAATAATATAAAATCATTTTTAGAAAAACTTTATCTCCAGCTTGCTTCTATATATATGCTTCGTCGTTCATAAACTATAGTTAGCGTTCGCACGCTGATGGAATCCCCAAAACTATAAGCCTGCATACTGTTTTTTAAGAAATTCAACCTTGATAAGCAACGTTGATAAGAAAGTGCTGACAATTTTAAATTAGAATTTAATTTATTGATTTGATGTACGTGTTATTAATTTTTTTTTGCTCGTGATTAGCTTTTGTGATTAGGTTATCTGCACATATCGGCTTCGACCTTAACTAATTTCGGACAACAATGGACTGCTTTCAAGGATTGAAAGAAACATTCCAGAATTCACCCGAATTCTGCTCATCGTGTCAGCTTCTATGAATATAATATAATACGGTATACAAATTCAACCGTTGTAGTGATAGGTACAAAGTCACTGAATACCTAGTCTGTATAATTATCAAAATTACTTTTGTAGCAAGACGTTCAGACGACTGGAGACGCGTCGATTCGTATATATAAGTGACGTGTAACAAATGAGGCGGGCGAAAGACCTAGAACCCAGTCAAATTAATGTTCTAAAGTTAAATTTATGATCTAAAGTACGCCTCTGACGAAAGTTGGCTTGATTAGCCATTCAGTTCAATGTTCGTTCCTTGAAACTTTGAACCAAATTATATTATGGTAAATTATGTATCTATTTTGTAAAGGCTTGCTCTACCTACTTAAATGTTTCGTCTCATTTGGCATTAATTAGCCCAGGCATCATTTCAGTGTCTTTAAATAGTTTAACAGATAACGAATACTCATAAATTTAGTTCATTCAGGTGAATATAATACAATTAAATATGTATGTAGTTAAACTTACTAAAAGATAGTGATAACTGCTGTTCTACTTTTCAAATCCTTCATAATTATAGCCATCAAAGCTTAATAGATCAGTATAATTTTAACTTTTAAGTAATTAGATCCATTGTACCTAATGTCGTTGACGTAGTGTCAATCGAAAGCATTCGCTGATAGCAAACCTTCGCTATAAAACTGACTACACTACTAATAAAACATGAAATATTATTCCATATCTTACCATTTATATCATCGAAAGTATAAGTTTCTTGAATTATAAATCTTGGATGACTGAGCTCTAGCTTGGATGGTAATAAACTTAAAGTATCGATTAAAAGTTAGACTCTAGATTACGTGGTTATTGGTGGAGATAAGATAGATTATTAATTCTAGATAATATAATGTCGTTTTACCTGCCCTTCCCGTTGCGTAGTCAGATTTACTTTGTTCTACAACAGAAGCTTATACTGAATTGAGTATTAAAAGTTGAGAAAACCGTTGTCCGTTTGTTTTTTTCTATAAAACTATAGAATCAATCGCAAAACACGGTGGCCTTATTATCCCTTTGACAGTATAAACAGGCGGTATAAGCGGTATTTGCAGGTTAATTAATCATTGCTAATTTCATTATACAGGCTCTTTTGAAAACTGTTACTAAGGTCGAAATTGTTAAATCTAGTCACCAAGTCATTTCTCGTCGTGTCTACGATAGTTTTAGTAATAAATAATATTAATCATACCAAGATTACGAGACATAAATAAAACTTGTCTCTGTCTTAGTTACATTTCGGTATGTCTGAAACCATTTTAAATTTGTCGAGTGAGATAAATAGCCAATGATAGTCCTCTACGAAAGCCACGACTGATATAATATATCTTTTTGTAGGTAGATAGGTAGTCCATAAAGACGGGTTATCGTCACAAAAAGATACCAGTTGCGCACACATTATCTGCTTACAGCCATTATGGGACGAGACGAACATCCCTATAAAGAATAATAATGAGACCAATAGCACCCATGCCTTTTGCAGCCAGGCAATATTGTTTCAATACTTTTAAGGAACGAGGAATAAAAGAGATTTTTAGAAATTAGGGATGAGTTAATACATCATTAATATTAAGCTAATATAATTAATTGTAGATACAGGACACTTAAAATAGCATGACGAATAAAATGAACTTAACATGAAATCCATAAAATTAATAAACAAAACTTGAGAACTTAGTTTAATTTACGATTTTTTAGTTTACTAAAGCGCACCAGGTACACTTCCAAGATTTATTATACAATAATTATATAAAAGAACACAGTATTTGCCAGTAAAATATTGATGTTTATTGCGATAAATTGTCTGCAGTGATTATGTCAGGCCGGCGCGTGGGCAAGATCTTAAACCTTAAAATAAGCCTTTCAATCTTAAGTAATGATGGGCAACCCTGTAATCAAAGAGGAGCTCGAAGCTCGAAAACGTGCGTTTCGATGAGTTATCAAATCTAAAATGCATCGACTGACGGATTAATGGCGGCTGTAAACGGTGTTTGAACCTTAACTTTTAAAATATAACCCATACTTTCTCTATCTGGCATCTATGCTTCAGATGCACGTTACGCTTCTATATGAGTTTTATAGTTATAGTTAATGCTTTATTTTCCATTGATTTCCACAATCAATGATCAAAAAAAAATTATTTAAAATTTGAATTCTTCAATATTAATCTTTTTCATTTATATCTTTATATCTTTTAACATTTATATTTCAGAAATCAAACTGCAGTTCTTACTGAACTAATATTATTAACATTAACATTACCAATCTTATCAAACTACTCATACCTATTGAAGTTTTTATGTGCGTTCTATCAATATATCATTAACATTGGCTGCTAGTCATAACCCTTTTACTAGTGTCACTTTGAAAAACAAACTTTATTGATTGTAATTAAGGTTGAAATTTGGTATAAGTTTAGAAAAGCTCCTGAGTTGCTGATGGGCAACATCCTGTGGTTTCAATTACATCGGAGTGCAATAGTTGATTGATATGAATGTAGTTGTGACTACTGTGTACCCAGAATATTTAAATTATTTAAGCGTTGTTTCACTTTCAGCAGTCAGTCAAGCTACTTGTTGGCGGGCTTTTAAGGGTTTAATGTTGTGTTGAGATTAATCAGACGATATTTACAACATTACTTGACATTTATCACCATGGTAAACAAATCCTATTTCAGACAATAAAAATTGGTATAAGGGAAAGGATCGAAAAAGTGTGGAGATCTAGAAGTTTTAGTAAACTTGTTAAAGATCGATAAGTTGAAATTCTGTTGAGCTCACAACACAACAGCTGTGTACTTATTATGAACACCGCAGCTTCAATCGCGGCCGTATACAACACGTGTTTAAAATTATAGTCTTATACCAACAATGTGTGATGAAAGTATTGAACATTGTTACGATACGAGTCAGACGGACTATCTACTCATTCATTCTACTAACATGAAGTTGTTTAATTATTGTTTGCATTAAAATAATTTTTACTTCTCAGTAGGCACCTACCTAATGTTGTGCATTGGAAGATTCATCACTACAGAATTACGCGCACTAAAAAAAAAAAAGGACATGGTAATAACATGGCAATAACAATCTTTTTGTATTAAGTATATTCATTTACAAAATTCATTACAAGGGTACGTTATTGAACCATACACATTGTACTTAGTTTAAATTTAGCGTGGAAGTAATAAGCTAGATATAGACAAAATGATGAAAGATTTACATTAATAACAGTTAATTAAATATATAATAATAAATTAACAAAAGTTGAATTGAACCTACGTACAGTAATTTTTGTTAAGTTGACTTTTATCGGAACGTACGATTTCACTTCTTATAAATAAAGCAGCGAAGAAACGACAATAAATATACACTTTCCCGTTTTAGGGGTCTTGGTCGTAAACAAACGTTTTCCTTCGAGTTTGATTAACTGTGCTGTTTACTCTCAAACGTTAGTAAGTTTCTTACGGATACGAAAGGAATTTACATTTCATTTCATTTGTCCGCTTATATTTTCTGTTTCTGTTACATTTTGCCTTTTTTGTTAAGGCAATCACGAAACAAACATTTATATTATGACTTTCTCAGCTGTGGATTGTTTAAACAAACAGGTACTGATTGGCCCACTGCCGGTGAGTCAGTGCGCAATGCACGAGCTTTATGCAATCGTAATTTTTCACAGTTTTTCTATAATTTTTACTGATAATTTATATTTTTGATATCTTCACACCGATCCATCCATCCATCAGCCTTTAGATGTCCACTACTGGAAATAGGCGTAGGGGACGACTTCACTCCCTCCGGTGCCCTCTGTATCGAACGGTTTCCCGCTGTTTTCTTCAGGTAGTCAGTCCACCTTGTTGAAGGGTCGCCAGTGTTCCTCTTTCCGAGTCGTGGTGTTCATTTGAGAACCTTGCTTCCCCATCGGTTATCAGTCTTTCGAATGACTTACATGAATACCTACACACAGTTATTGATAAAACATTTGACTAAAAGAACGTGTTAGTTAGTTCAATGGGAATGATAACTGACAAGAAATGAACGCGCCAAAGCGCTGGCTTTTGGCGCCATTTAATTGTGGACTCAATAACCCCAATCAATTGTGAACTATTGCCGTGGATGCAAGACTTGTGTGTCAATTATTTTGTTTGTATTTTGCAGTAATGTTATCGAAGCTAAATTAATTGTAATGGAGATCGATTTAATCACAAAATGTCAAGCTAATAAACGAGACATTCACCCACAGGTCCATTGCCTGAACGATTTAGATCACGTTTTTCATAAGATTTGGCAAAAGAATCAAGAAATTACTAAGAAGAATTGAAATATCTTCTTATACAGAATGCACCATTTAGTAGCAGCAATACAAGCATTTATGGAATTGTGTGCTATATATATGAAGCAGAAACTACTCCTACTCCATAGTAATAAGTACCTACTCAAAACTAAAAACAAAAACGAGTATCTGTTAGTATACCAATACAGAGTCTTCTATAAAAGGTATGTTTGGTTTTACATAGGCTCAACGGAGTGCGAGATAGATTTTGTATGCTACTGAATGGACGTAGTTTCTACAATGAATAAATTCACGCTTACACAATAACACCCACACAAGGATTCCGTGTTGCGGGTAACGGATACAGAAAATCACTTAATATAACATACATGACCCGAGTTCAATAAACGCTAAATAAATGTCTGTCCCGGCCGGGGCCTGAACCCGGTACCCACGGCTCGTCAGTCAGGATCACTAACCAACGCCAAGGAGTCGTCAAATAATCATTACTATTATTGTCATGGAAAAACGACGAATGCATTCATTTACGGTCCCATTATAACTGACCTATTTCGATATTAGACTGTTACAGTTTCGCTAGATAAATCGTCAGTTTCATTTGTTACGATTTTAGAGAACTATTATGTACCTACTCATTCAATACATATATGCTCACATTATTTATAATCATCAAAATACAAGTCGATTTTTTTTTTTAAATACTCACAAGAAATATTTTAAATTCGATTAGCCCAGTATGTGAAACCTAATTAGCTTGAAGCCATGTTCAGAAGTAAACAGTTACAAGATTACTGAATAATACTTGTAAAAACCAACCTTCAACGGTTTAACGAAACACGCGTCCGGAGAAATTGATAAAACCTTGTTCTAAACTATCACAGTAAACATTAGAATAAAGTTTTAGAGAGCTTCCATTTATAAATACCAACTATTAAGATAACTCGCATAAAGTTAAAGTTGATAACTTGATACGTTATCGTTTCATAATGTCTGCTGAACCGGTTGTCTGATCTTTCAACGACCTACATTTATGTAACAGGTTTTATGATTTTACGAGATGAATCACCCCGTCCAGGGGATTATGCATGTACTCGTATATATTGACGGGCTAAAAACAGCTACGCGTTAGATCGGAACTCGGATATGACTTAAAACTGAGCGGGGCAGTGAACTCGCAGATTTCATTACACAGGGAAATGACCTTTGCAGATTCTAAGTAATCGGGTAAGAGCGAAAGTAAACAAAATTCTGAGGTCCTGCGTCTCGACGGAAGGGAGCGAGGCAAATGAGCCGACGAGTTCAGATGACAACAAAAGGACTCTGTAATAGCTTATTTTACGCTTCACTGGCCAGCAGCCAAAGCCGTGCATTTGATTCTTTCAAGCCCCCTCTTCCCTCACGTCTGACTGATTGGCCACATTTACTGCCTTTTCTCACTGTCAAGAACACAAAACAGTCCATTTAGCAATACGGCAGTGTTTAAAATTTGTCTGCGCATCAGGAACACTTGTCCAGACAGAAGAGATTAAGAGGGACACGTCATGTAAGACAACCATTGTTTAAGAGTATGCTGTACTGATACGTCATAAAAGTGTGTGCAGAATGTATGATACATTCTCTGAATTTTAATTGAAGAATATTGTGTTATTTTTTAAAGATGCATCAACTTGTTATCAGCAACATTATTTATGAAGATTTAATGAAGTTTTAGGAATACATTTAAATAAAGCACAAACAAACGTAAAACCTAAAATGAATGTAGTGGAAGTTGAGAAGAACCATATTGAGCATCAAACCATTTGCGCAGATTCCCCCGAAATCTCTATTCTCTAACTATCAAATCGAGCGCTGCTGTTTAAACAAAGTTCGATCAGCTGAGCCGTTCAAAGGTCAGTTCCTGGGTCGTTGATCCCGTCAATCGATTGCGCTTCCCGCCATACTTATGGCGTATTGTACCTACTTCTCCATTGAATAATGTTGATGTATGCATAGAAAGATACCAAACCATCGGCATATAAGCATACTGTCGTCTCGTCATAGATTTTTTTTTTTAAAAGCTAATAACAAATAGATTTTTTTTTTATGCTGAATACCTGTATACAACGTACTTTTCTTGTATTTGATTGTACTAAAAAAACAAATATTACAAAATATATCATTCAAGCACAGCCAAATCCTTGCATGTGACATCGCGTGCGAGAAGTCATACGTCTAGCGGCTAACAGACAAACAGGAAATAAGTATTAAATAACAATTTAACTGTTTTACAATTTCTCAATCGAAGTCAATGACGCTTCTAACAAAGAAACGTCATTGATGGAAGAAAACACTTGCAATCGACTTCTTATAAACTGCTAACAATCGCAAACCGCTCTCAAAGTTCGTTAAAATAACATATTACTACCGCAGTAACGTACCTTTGGAATTCGATATCTTGATATATTACAAGTGGGGCGCCTCCGACGCTTTTAAAACCCCAGGGGCGGTCGCTATTAATATAGAATAGGGGTTCCGCCGACCTTTACAAACACAGCTTTTACCGATATGCTCTACAAACTGCAGGCATAAAAGTCGTGCCAGAAAACAACGACCGCCTCATTTTTACGTCCGACGCAAATGTATGGTTTACAAAGGCCCGTTTTTTATAACAACATTAAACGAGCGTGCATTTAATGTAATGTGGTCACTGCAACCATGGACAGAAATCTAACATCAATAAATGTACTGTTCTTTCATCGCCATATAGAGCCGTCTGTGTTTGCGCTACATTCATACGCTCTCTAGACGGAGTTGGATAAATCCAATAAAGAAATACAACTATTTTCTCTATTATTTGAGAATACGGGATTGTGTATGTAATTCTTCCTCGGTTAACCCTACCCCATGTAGATGTTTTCTTAGATTATCACAATTTTTTTCCGCGTAGGTACACTAGACTACAATTCTTAACTTTTTTAAATGTACAATACAAAATCAGCATTATTAGGTACTTTGACAACACAATGCTCACTCTCCACTGTTCAACCAATATACCAATGAAACGTGTTTTACTAGTACCGTCATTAACCAAATATTAGTTTTAACGATCTTTCAGTTCTATTTTCTACGTATTATTTTACCCAAAGGTCTTTGTAGTGACAGCGTAGTCTAAAAACACTTTGAAGTTATTTTAATGTTGAAACAAAAATATTCTCCGAGCGTTCATACATTGTCTTGAAACAAAAAAGTAGTCTGATGGGTGGATCCACAGTTCTTTATAAAACACACAAATATCAACGATCAGGACGTTTACCCTCTGTCTCTTGTCACTTTTAATTAAAGAGGAAGCAAAGCATGGAATGTGCATTAGCAGGGTTAATATTCCTCTATCTTCGTCCCGAACAGTATGGTAACGTGAAAGATTTAAGTCGCTCAGATATTTCCTTTAGGTAGTTCCTATTAATATTTGAGGGGTGAAAATGTTTTAAAACGCCTTTTGTCGAAAATGTGAGTTGTAGAGTGTCAAATTTAATCTTTGAATTAATCGTTTTATGCCTTCCTGTTGGCATGCTTTAAAGAATACTTATAAGAATTTATTCTGTCTGTGTTGTTCAGAAAACTAAAAATTAATATCATTATTCAATTATGAGCCCATTTGATACATACTGTTTTAAAATCAGTCACGAAATCGGCTAGATGAATGTTTTAACGAGCAAAAGTGTGGTGGACATGACTGTTTGGCGCTGTTCTGTAAATTCTTAATTACTAGGCGGTTTAAACTATTAATATACCTACCTACCTATAAAAGTAAATGGCAATTTTTTTTTTAAATTTAACTCACTCTTGTTTAATCTGTAAGAAAATGGGTTGCGTACGGTTTGCGTGTACCTATCGTGGGTTATGCTTCTGTGGTACGCAGGCCAAATAGGTCATAGACGTACGTTATATGGATTAGATTCAAATCGAATTTATTTTAAAAAAACTTATCTCCGCTTATAATAAATTTGTAATATCTATAAGTAAATGACTAACCCGTTACTCCTAACTAATAAGTTGCAGACAAATAACTGAACCTTACTTTCGTCTGGTATTTAAACAGGAATTATGGAGGCCATTAACATTATTTGTTTATGAGATAAAACTGAACCCGTTCGCAACGCATCAGCTGATTCGGCGGTCGTGCCCTCTGGCGAGCGACCACTTTCACTCGTGAGTTTATTAATAGATTAGTTGAGAAGCAGGTACGTGCAATGTTGCCAGGTGCTCGGTTTTTGTAGGAGCGACTTTATGATAATAAATGGTGTTAGTTTGTTGTTGATGTTACGCCACAGGTCGACAAAGTCCAGTGCACTGCTTTTAAGCCGCTTATACGTTAGTTATCATCACATAATTTGAAAAATATACTCAGTTTATGTGATAGCGTACATATTATTATAACAATCATTATTTAAAATATAGTGAAATGATGATACGCTAAAGATACGAATGATAATACAGAGATATAAGAGCCGTAGGTGTGAATTCGGTGCAAGGGGCATGGCGTGCTAGAAGCAGAATTAGGACCAGTTGAATAGTTTCTGGGTTAGTTTCCATTTAAAATTATCTACATGTCCCAAAATTTCAAATATACATCTGGCAACACCAGGCAATCCCCTCGCACCCTCGGTCTAATCTTAGCAAGTAGATATATACCTATATCTATTATGAATATTATGATAAATAGCCGCCTGTGAGCGCACCGACCGTCTACGGCTCTATATTTGCAAGCGTCTAAACATCTTTCGCTTCGTTTATTATCATTATTCATAAATTAACTAGCAACCGTTTTTTGATATCCCGTTTCACTACTTACAATATTTTTTAATTCTTTGGAAATCCATATATATTTTAACTACGAGTTATTAAAATCATTAAAGTAACACTAAGAAAAACAAAATAATATTTCTGATAGTTAAATACAACCATTGTTGAAATGATTTTAATTAATTAGATTTGATTAATTTACGTGCAATTTTATTCTCGAATATAACAATATTTTTTAAATAATGGAAAATAATATGATGTCAAGAAAGCTATGCTTCGTCCAACAGCTCTAAACAAGATCGATCGACCCACCCAGAGCTAGTTATTTACTTCACACCTACATAATGGTGTGTTAATGTAGATAAATATTTACTATGTTGCAATATATAATAAATAATGCAAGAGGCGTACGTCCACGCGTGAACTGCTGGTCACGTCGCGTGCCCCTACCGCTGTCGCTCGCCACTCGCCACACTCACGGCAATGAGTGAAAATAATCAACAGATTAAAATAAACACGTTAAGAGTACATACAATTTCACTTAACATTATTAGGGCTGCTCCAGCTAACATTATTTTTGCGTTACAGCTTATTCGTAAACTATTTTCTCGCTGTAAAAATTATGAGCAGTTAATTAAATTTGGTGCTTAGGAACTACGTTCATTTCATAGAAAATTCTAAAAAATTTAGGCCATTTTCTTGCTTTGCATAATTACATTTTACTAGTACGCTCAGTAATACTACCTAGGCCTCCCGATTTGCTAGGAGTATCTCCAGTTTCAAATCAGAATCACATCTGAAGCACAAAAGCGCCCATGAATAACTTTTCCTTTTAAGTATGTACGAGTACTTGCAAAGACTGAACACGCGAGGTCTAGGAAAACTTTTAGGTTTGCTCTTCCATAAATAGCTGGTATTAATCAAGTTAAAAAAAAGTACCATGTCCTTTTAAAGGCCTATACTGAACTACTAAACAATACAATCAGACTCGATATGACACAAAATAGGAATTTCCTGGTTAGTTTTATACAATAATATGCATTTACGAGTCAATAAACATAGGGAAATAAAAATACTTAATGTTTAACTTCTATAGTTCGCACCCAAGACTTACGCTTGAAAATAATAGTCAGTGAGAATGTAGTTTACACTTTTAAGGTTGCGAGGCCACTACCAGAATGGCGATCAACGCAACTGGTTCACTTCGTTTATAGGTCTGGTTACACCGTTTTCATCCGTTTTAACATGACATTAAAATTCAAAACCCACTGGAAGGTGCAGTGCTACAGTCAAATCAGAGAGGTGCACTGTACCGTGTTGCAGTGAAACCTTACGAGTTGCGACACAGGGCATGAGCAGAATGCACAAACGTTTGCGAAAAAATGTTGCAAAATCAAACTTAGGTTATAAATCTACTTTGGTGCGGTTTTGCGTTATGTTATGATGGAATGTGACAAGAAACGTTTATTTCAGGTATTCGGTACATGCAAATTTCCGTTGTTTTTTAAACCTCTTTTTTAAAACTTTTTCAAAGGTCAATTTAATTACCAGTCGAATAATTTAAATTCTGTATTCTTTCAAAAACACCGAAAAACGATCGAAAACAGCTTTTTTATTCAATCATTAATCATTTGTTTCAACTGATATTGAATCGGCTAATTATGTCATGCACGTATTTTAGTAACGTAATAAAGTATATTAATATTATTTGCCTCATTTTTGTTACCTAAAAAATTTATGGAATTTAATTATTCCTGTAGTATCAATTTGCCCCATTTCTCCCATGTTTACTTCTAACCAGCCGCTGCTGCACTTTACAAAGGCGGTTATCAATGCACCATCGAGATCGACGGATACGCATGACCGCATGACTCACCGGAACACAGCGCCGAATTGTCCGGAGTCCTGACCTCACGTGCGTCCAAAGGCTACACCGTCTGAATACGAAACGAGCTGATTAAAACCGCTGTAATTGACATGTTACGAAGCATCTCCAATTACTGTCACCGCTATGTACATTGTACTACGCTAATTATAAATTCACGCCACATACAAATCCGATGTTTTTGTTAGTATCAACGACACGGGCTATGTAATGCCAAGGGTCGCGAGTAAAAGTATTTATTGTCGTGCATTTCGCCAAAGAGCAGACTTAAATCGGGTTTGAACTGCAAAATGCTGCGCTGAATCGAAAATAAAACAACGAGATCTAATTTGTAGCGACAGAGTCAGAAAATTAAGTTAACTTTGGTACCAGTACATGTAGTATGCCCCAGAAAACATTGTTTCACTCCACATTTTTTTTAACTTAGGGATTTGTTTCGTAAAACATGGACAATGCCCGAGCTTGTATCTTTACCAATGCATAGAATACCTGTAGAAATGTTTGTGCACTAAATTAGAACACGAAATACGACGAAAATGTTAGGAAAAGGATGAAATATTTAATAAGCTGTATTTTTTATTTTGATCTCAATTATAAGAATAATATTCTTTAAAAATTTAAATTCTAAAACACGCTTGAGTAGAAGCCTAGAACAAGAGGATAGAAGACCAAAAAAAAGTTGCAATCGCACTCACAAGAAAACAGTGTGCAACGTTAGTCAATGAAATTCTTAAATAGAAAAAATCTAGTAGGTAGGTACCTACAACAACAAATTAGAAGCAGTCGACTTATCGATACTAAGTTATATTCATTGAGCAGAATCTGGTTATTATTTCACTAACGCGAAATTGTTTTCGTTATAAATCAAGCTCAGTCAAGTATTATCTTTCATCTTCCTAAACATGCTAATAGCGCTCGACATTTGGCCCTTAACATCATTATAGTTTCGGCGTAGATTGACCTAATTACTATCATTATAAATAGCTACCTCAATTCGTGTAGAAAACGCTGAATAAAAAACCTCTATCCTATTCTGATCCGTGTAAATTCACTATGTATGTTTATGTGCATCTCTGTCAGTGCTATATTTATCTTGCAAGTTTCCGGTCCCACATACCGGCCAAGTCTGGATTCTGAGTTCGGATGCACCGCACTGCATCAGAATCAGATGGATTGGCAACAAAATAACCATGGAATATAATTAAAACCAAGCAGGACTATTTGATGTGTTAAGTATACAAAAATACTTATTATTTTGATTTCAGGGATACATAAATATTTATGTAAGATACATCGTTTAGCAACAGAAATATCCGGGATGGTCCTGTCAAGAATATTGGGATACTTATCATCAGCAGCAGCTGTCGCAACGCGAACACTTCCCAGATAGAATGACGGCGAAGATTGTTGTCTTACCATATACCATTGTTATCTTGAGTGGGCAAACAAAATTATTGATTTAAATGTTATTTTATAATTGTATTCGACCATACTAAAATGTTTCTTAAAGTAAAGTTAGAAGTTTGACTAAGTTATCAGCAAAGGTTTGGAGCTTTACTTTTTAAACAACACGATATTAACAAGCGATATCATATCAGCACAATATTTTAGGAGCCATGTAAGTACAAATGTGCTTAATGAATAATTTCGTGGAACATTATAATGAAACACGTGTTATCGTCGTCTGCAATCTGCAGTTGACTAACGTATGATGCTTATTTATGAAGCGATACTGAAGTCATTATAAATTCGGTGAAAAGTGAATCGTCTATAGGTCATTCGCAATAAACAAAACAAATTTACTCGATTGCCTCTTTTAACAAATGGTGGCACCTTTACTTACACTAACAAGACGATGCTTAAATGTTTGTATTACAAATTAATGTATCATGTCAATCAGCGAACTAGAAGTAACTAACTCGGGAACTAGATAGTGTCAGCGACTTCCAAGTAGTATTAATTAAATTAAACATATTGATATGGATTTGTTCAAAAGAAGTACTCAGAAGAAGTTTCGAAACCTATTCGCGACATAAAAAAAGCAGACAAAAATTCTAAAAATGCTTGATTATGTTTAGGTGTCATTATAAATTGCATATTCCATTTAATTATTGACCTTAATTTCAATATCACAGACAGCCACTCCAATGTTATTAAATGGATAGATAATAATATGGGTTTCCGAAAACCGATAAAAATGTATACCCTGAACACTCTCATACTCTTCATTCTTACAACACTGTACAAGTGCACACCGTACTTATAAACGTAGTGACTATTATCTAATCTGTGCGTATCCATATAGTATGTACTTATTACTTCCAGTTTTTCGACTGATCGTGCTTACATAAAGTAAACAATTGAATATCTACGACCAGCATTGTTTCGGAAAAATTGCACACGTTGCAGACGGATGTACGTGAGTTGACTCATGCAATTCGGAAGTTGTATTTCATTCTTATATTAAGTTTTTAGTAAAACGACAAAAATCATGAATATTTGGTAACTTCGGTCAGTGTATACTTGACACATGAGGCTTTGTTAACATTCGTCACATATTTGTCTCAGCGTTTTTAGATAAAAATCGCAAACATACACCCTAAGCTTTAAATAAACTGTCCCCAATATAACCGTGTAAGGAGAGTTGCCAAAAATTACTCAAGACTAACACGATCTATTCATTTTTTTGTGCATCAAGACTTTAGGACTATTCTTGATTCATGTAGAATAAGTTCATTATATCAATTGTACTCAGAAATGCGTGTGTGTGTGTGTGGTCGGTATAAGTATAACGATACGTGCTGTATAACGAACAGCTTTTCATACGATCCATAATGCAGATATACCTTGAATCATCCATCTTATCGTATTTATTAGACAAACCACACACGGATATCCGGACTCTGGTTATGGTTTGACTTACAGTTGCGCTTGCAACTGATAAACGTGCGGCGAGCAGGGTATCGTTGCATAATTTTATTAAACTAGCCTCATTTCAAACTAACCCAATTTATACTATTTAGGTAACGGAATTGGTTTTACTCGGCTGACTACGTATTTTATGTATTCCATGGCCGACTCCGTCTCCCTGTCTCCGCGCTTGATCGACATGTTGAAGTAGTTTTTGTGAAACGTCTACATACATTTACGATTTGCCTTCAGTTTTTAGCAAAATTTCAAGCGTTTTTAAAATATCAACATCGTTTTGTTTCATTACAAATATTTCATGATATAAACGTATATCGATCACAGCATTTATTAAATTATTTTGTGATACACAATTTTTCAATTGTTAATGCTCCAATAAACGCCAGCGATGTAATAAGGATTAATTAATACATGCAAATAGCTCTAATTTGCCCAGAATTGACTTATCGATTCTGCGAGAGTTTCTTGTATCAAACAAAGACTTGAATTGCAAGTGAAATAAAAAGTCACAATCGTAAACTGTGACTAATTCCTAGTGGCGAGCGGCGGCCCGTTTTATTGTAAGTAAGAACTCTTGTACTAGTGAGAGTAAGAGCACTTACGACAACGCTTGACAATTCAAATATATTTAGACCGGGCGGTGCTATAATGTTTGTAGACGCATGTATTTGTGGACAAAACATAAGTGCCGAGACGTGAGCAAATAATGAAAGGAAGCAGTCTCTTACAATAATTTGCGATCGTTTACTTTTACTTGGGCTAAAGCCGATTTATGACGTTCTCGTGTTGTGCCTTATATTCAATTAGAAGGATTAAATTTATATCCATACTTCCTTATTAATATTATAAATGTGAGTGTGTTGTCTGAACAGAGCGTGAATCGACATGATTTTTGCATAGAGATAGTTTATGGACTGGAGAGTGACATAGGCTATGCTGGAAAAGTGCACGATACCTGTGGGATACGCGGGCGGAACGGTGAGCAAAGCCTCGTATCTTGTTTTCACCCTTTACGACAATATGCTCGTATTTACTTTGTTACAAGTTGTTAACTGATTTGGGTATTGTTTATAGGTTTACTTTTTACTATTTAAGTAGTAGCATTGCAACTTATCTCATTTATCTATTTCATGTCGGCACAGCAGAGGTACTTAATAGTGTAGAACGTTTTGACAAACATTTTGTGGCCTGTTTAACGAAACCCCTGTTTGGGAATGCTGTTTAGTCAGAGAATAAGTAAGAGGTTAGTTAGAGGGTTAGAGAATTATAACTTTGTAATGAAGTAGGGTGCCATAATGTGGGTTTCGATCGAAACTGACAATAGAATGATTACATTTATCGAAATGAACATTGCGTTGAGTCACGTTTGTTTGCGGTTAGACAGCTCATTTGATATCACGACGTCAACACCTCAATTTTCTTTTGTGAGTATGTCGATTTTAATACTCATGAAGTACAACATAATGCTTTTAATTGGCCCAGTAATTTATTTTTGTCACGTATAATTTCAAGTGTTCTTACAATTCGTGGTAGGTACAATATGCGAAACCACATATGTGCGAATCTCTGACGGAACGAACCTTCGTCTAACTATTTTCTTTAGATCATCAACACATGGTTGTCTGGAAGAAATCGCTGTTTGGCGATAAGACCGTCTTTAGTGCCACCTACGTTTTTACTGTTTGTATTGCTTTTTCTGTTGGTCTGCAATAAAGACTTAATCGATCTATCTAGTTATAATGTTGCATAGAATACGTCCAATTAAAATGTGTACAGTAAAGATATTTATATCTCATTTTTATCACTTGCTGCATAGCCCGGCTAGCTCAGTCGGTAGAGCATGAGACTCTTAATCTCAGGGTCGTGGGTTCGAGCCCCACGTTGGGCGTCAATTTTTATAGGTTTTGAAACAACACTCTACGGCTTTTATAACTTTTTTTTTTAATATTTCCTTATTTATATGACCAATAGAAAAATCTTTATTCAGTACATTCCATTAACAAGAGATCAAAAGTTTATATTTGTAACTGTATATTCGCTGAAACGTTATCCTCAACAAATAATGAGTGTACTTCTTGTTTAAATAATTAAACCAAAGAGAAAAAACTTCCTTTCAGTACCATTTAAAATCAAAAAGAAATCAAAACATTGCTGTTGTAATTAATGTACCTACTGACGTGGAACGTAATCCTCAACAGTATTAAGTGTATGTAATCTTCAGATGCAAACTTTTTTAGATTTACAATCTTTTGAATATAGAACGGTGTGTTAAAAACAGACAAAGCTAAGTTAACTAATGTAAGTACCCACTATAAATATATTCGTGGATCACAGGCGTTCTATACGAACAAGTATAAATACTTAACGACGTTATAATAAACTATGCTGTACCTATTGAAAATGTGACGCTTAGCAGGCACGAGTATTTGAGTTGAATACGTTGAAAAGTTAGCAAAAGAAAAAGACCCACCCACGAATTAGATAATAGTTACTAAAACTACAAACCACTATCGGGAAAATGGTCTTAAATTAGTAATTCGGTTGAACCAACCTCCCAACTAAATCTACTCAAAACGTTTATTATCTATTGATATTAAACGTAGTCCACTGAATTTGCTGGTGGTGTAACATTTATGTCAATCAATGCCATCCAATTAACATTTCAGATTCAGTTAGTGTAACCCCGTTGCAGGTGGGGTAACACCATTACCTAATGTTGTCCTACCCTACGGTGACTCTTTGGTACGGTGAACTAATAAATTCCGTCACGTCGCAAGCCGCAGTCAACTAATCATTGACAACGACAGAATTTGAAATTTTAATGGATTATTTTTAACGTGTAACATTACTGTTTCACTTTCATAATGTATAAATACTAATTTGTAATATTTTACTTTATATACGAATTGCCGAATGTAAAACAAGAACAGTGATAAGTATATACTTACTAGTACTAATAAATGCAGGTTTTGTTTTTGAATTCTCAATCACCACTTTTACCGTCTTCTTTACGGCTACTTATTTTCTCCCGAGAGATTTCCGCACTATTGCAAAAGCTCCTTTTCTGTTCCTACTAAAAATTACATTAGTTTAACATACATTTCTAAAATATGTATGTATACATAACATAACAATTAGTATTTAAATATTCATTATTCATTATCCGTATTATTACTTAAAGCATAATTAATATCTATAGTTTTATTAATAAAATATTATAAATGTATGTTATAATAATGTTTTAATTAATAAAAATCTATTAATAAAAATAAACTAATAACAAAACCTATCTTACAGCATAGATAGGAGTTGTGTTATGTATTATGTTATCGTATTAACTAATGCCAATAATGTATCTTAACGATTCGGCTGCACTCATCATCACTCATCAGCAGCTGCAGTTAATAACTAGACCAAGCTTTAATATTCTATCGATATGATCATGGTAATATTAGATGTCCTAGTTTGATCCGATCGATCATGAATGAATTTTATTGCTCTAATTATTGGATAGTTTGCTTAATGGCCCCGTGGCCATAACGATAATTTATCCGAGTAAATTACGTTTGTTCCTCGCTGGAAATTGTTATGAGTACTAAGTAGGCACTACATCATTTGTGACGTTATAATTTTATAACTACTTACTACAGTTACTACTATTACCAATACAAGTTTATGGTTTATGCTTTTAAAAAATTGTTTTCTTAAAATAAATTACCAATGAACTTACAGAGAAAATACAATGTACTAATTAAGCGCTTTATACTTATAATATAAGCAGGAGCGTGCATTCCATACATGCAAATAAGCACTACTACCTACCCCACAGAATTAACCTACAAATACACCTTTACTCGTCATAAATAAATTACATACTGGATATTAGAGGTTTATCAAGACGGTCAGCGCGTGTCGAAGAATTTAAGGTAAGATTATTATTATTTCCAGTACTTTACATGTCGTAGATATAGTGCCTAGCCTGTATTTTTATCCTGTGCACGCCACTGAATATAAGGCAGAGCCTTAAAATACATTTAAAAACACGAATTAGTGCATAAAGGATCTTCTAATTTGCACTCACTTTAATTAATACGTAAATTTCAACTAGAATTTCAGAAGATGAACGACTTGATGGCTATGATACACTAATTAAAACTGCAAGCAACAGGGATGATAAATCTTTCTGAGTTATCCCAGTAAGTCAGTCTCAGTGACTAACAATGGGTATCATATCATGTGTGTATAATATCCTCCGCATGCTTATATTCGCTGGTCGCGTTTGTTCCACTATCCAGCAGTCTTTTGTTTCCGCGCCTCACGTCAACCACACGTGGACGGCACGTGAAGCAAGCCTAACATACTTAAAATTGAAGTAGCTACCTAATCTATTGTGTGAAAAAAATTACAAAGGTATTCTGCAGGCGTACGGAAATTCTTGCTAAAACTGCACAAAGGCCTAACCAGGAAATAGTAATGGTCTTCATTTATATCTATTCATAATAAAATTGTAAGCGTCGCGCATCTGCGAACTGAAGATACAAATTAATTGAAGGTTCACCAAAAATTGGTCAGACTTAGAACAAGTAACAGAATGCAAATCGACACTTTTTACGAATATTGTCCATTTGCATGTGCACGCATCATTTCATACTGAACAGATTTCTATGGATCTTAGTGTGGGGATAGCCGAAATCTTCAAAAAGAAAACAGGCTACCTTCTAAAAAAATATCCCCTGGTGGCGTTCACTAGGGGAAGAAAATTTGAAATTTTACGCGGGTGAACCCGCGGGCATAGTCTTGTATATTTATAAAACATGAGCACGTGCATGGATGCAGCTGACAATGGGCATCCTTCGTATGCAGGATGCCCGCCTCGCTCCCTCGTAACGATCCAAGAGCCTTTGTTTCCACGCCACACACAAACTCATGTTTATTATACTTCTATGAGCTGATGGCTTCTATGGGATTACGTGTACACATTGTACGGACTACAGTCTAGCTATTCTCGAGACCTTCTCTTGGCATACGAAGCAGGAAGTAACAGGAAATGTTGGGAACAAGAAATTTCTAGGAAATTCTACAGATTCCGAGAGAACTTTGAAACATTGTAGAAATATATCCAGAGGTCGGTAGGAATCCTCGAACTAACTTAGAATACATCAGGTTTAATATTATAGAAGTCTTAATTTACGACCTACTAACACACTTATATTAACGTATATTATAAACGAGGCATTTTTCCGGGATAAAAATAATCTCGAGCCCATAAACGATATCAATGCAAAATATCACGTCGATCCGTCGCGGCGTCGCTCTGTTGCAGCGTCAATGAAGGACAAACTAACAAACACACTTTCACATTACTAAGGCGAAGGATATGTTAGCCCAAAAACATCACACTTTTCCGACCAGAAAGCAAAAATTGCTTCATGAGTGTAGCGGTGGTAGGTGCTACTTATACTTCTGTACTTGGTTTCTACCATATGGATTGGATTCATTGGATTTTGTCACAAGCCTTCATCAATAAATCATACATTTATTTGCATCGGACCTGTACCGAGCGCGTCTAGCGGCACTGCACAAAGTAAAAAGATATTTATATGATCTTAGAACTTTAAAAGGTCTCAGATATGTACAGGATGTTAAAATCCGTGTTAAAACGGGAATATAAATGACACTAATTTTACACTTGTTGTTGTGTAAGTACGCAGTTTCTCGTAAGCTACTGTAAATGACAGGAAAACGATGAAAGAGGTTGGATCATAGCATCGCCCACGCACCAATAAGTTATGGGACAGGAAAGTGAATGTAGTGTAATTGCATACTTTATGCCAATGTACGTTTGCAACAGTGACCCAGCAAGAATGGACATGGAAAACCATAATATTGTCCAATATATTTAAACTTATATTGCATTTTTTTTCTCTGGTAATAAATACGTGAAATTACTGAAAATTCTATACTTACTGTCAAAAGCTTTTCACAGCTCTTTAGCACTTGGCATTCAGTTAATCGGCATTTCTACAACATCTGTTGCAGATGTTCCAAGGAAATGAAAGTATGACTTCAGTGAGTGCCAGTATCTTTTCATTACTATTCCACCCCGATTCGCAAATGAGAATACTAATATCGTTCATGAATATTGTATTAAGCGCGTTCAAATATCCCAGTCGGCCCTAAAAATGTGACGGCAATCTGAATTACCGAAAGACTCATTGTGAATAAACCGCTGTGAGTAGAGTTAAATGTTATATTACCTTCCTTAAAATTATTGGTTTATCCCTACTACTGACTCATCAAACCAAACCGTTTAACAAAGAGTAGTAAACGGTGTATGTGTACGGTACGGTCTACAAATATGTAGTAATTATAATATGTTTTATTATTATTAGTCATTCCAGTTTGTCAAAAGTGTATGTAAAAATTTTTTTAGAAATTAAATGGACTATGTTATTTGTATGGCACCTTACGCATACCGCATAACGCATAACGCAAACATCAGTTTACAGAGATTTTGTCTGTCTGCGTTTTTTCATCGCGAATATGTCCCCGAAACCAATGACGAACGAATGCTAACCATCTAATATTTCTATTAACAGCTTAAACTAACTGGGCCAACTAACTAGCTAACAGTCTCTCGCACAGTCCTATTCGAGCATTGTGACAGATATCTATCTATTGGCGGCTAGTAGAACTGCATGCTCGTTTGCTATTATTATAATATAAAAAAATTAAAAATTAAAGGATGTCATTAAATTTAAAAAAGTTGTTGTTAAATTAAATTAAAAATTAAAAGTAAAAATTAAATGTTGTAAGCGTGCTCTTTAATCACTTGCAATACATTTATGGCACACAATACAATTATCCTATAACGATGGATGGTTGCATATAACATCGCGATGGTCCAGTTATCACTTCTAACGCGCTAACACAAACACGACCTAGTTGCGCGGTGCAGGAAGCTGCCTACCATCGCGCGATTCAACTGTAATCAAATTCGGTTCAACTTATTGAGGTATAATGTAGTTAATAGAGACGACATCTTGACCAACTGTTTGATTGATTGCTAACGCATATTCATGCGCTACGCGATGATAGCTTAATGGTGAAGACTTTGGCCTCCTATTTGGGGGTCCGGGGTTCAAATCCTATGACTATTCATAGTTACGAGCGGTTCAAGTAATTAAATATCATCACTGTTTTAACCACAGTTATAGTTATGTGTATGTCTTGTTGGTTATCCTAAATAAATAAATAAAGATATGTCTACACTACTGTTGGCGACTCAATGGTCCAACTCCGATCCCGAACATTTTCTTCAATTCTTAACGATGTTTATTTTTCTTGTAAAGCGGTCTTACAGCCTGTTACAATCTCTGGATTTTTAAAAATGTTAACAAATTGAATGAAATCTTAATTGAGTGACGTTGACTATCGATAAAGAATCAAGTACAAGTATCTATGTAAACGGGTGTTATCACTCGCCTCTCATCATCCCCATCCAAAAACCCAAAAATCCTCGGCCAACAACGATCGGACAAAAATAGTCAAATGGCAACACTGCTGACGGAAGCTGTCAAAACCCGTCTTGGCTTTCGAATACACGACGCGCGAACACCAGCGAAGCAACTCTCAAAGTTGCAGTAAACTAAGTGCGTGATCATCAACTCCAGGCCGAGGTAAGTCCACCTGTCTTATTTATCATCCTTTGCGAGTGATAGCAATCTGTTTCCAACATCTCAGGCCTCTGATTTCCACGCAAACCTGCCGTTCAAGTCACGCC
>DWLO01000097.1:0-27408 GCA_018245335.1 Dalla quadristriga
ACGGGTGCGTTTACGTGTATTTGAATCAAGCCTATTTTTCTGTAACGCGATTTATGAGGGCACCGTATCTATCAATTTGCTTTACATTAAGCCCGACACTTATTTTCTACCTTATTTTCTATGTGTTTTGGTATTCTAGCTGCCGTTGCTAAAACGCAATGGAACAACATATATGTAGCAACGTACGAGTATCCTTGCGTTTCTTGGTTTAGACGGCTAGATTAGTTTTCTTTCATTTTCATACAATATTAATCTAAAAACCAGCTCTAGATCTACTTGCAGTGGTATGAACGTCTAATAAATCAACATTGTAGTCGGTGTAGCTTCATATGAAGGTGGCTTTTGATACTCACCTTGACGTAGGAGGAATTTGATTATACACTAACCGGAAAATCGAATTCCCAGTAATCTTGTATACGAGCAGCCCAGTTTAGACATCAATATTTAAACTAATAATTCAATTTGTTGTCATAAATAAAATAACATTTTGTCATCGATACATTTAACGGTTTTATACGTATAATAAGAAAACAAACGGGTATTATTACAAAACAAAAAGCAGAAAACTCGTAGTGTACCTAATGTTAAAATTTATTTGTTAATTTCATAACATAAAGATTTTCCAGCCGGTTTCGTGAATAGTACTTACGTTGTTAAAAGGTACAATAACCATACTTCAACGTAGACACATAATTGTCTGGTTTATCAGAGGTGGTTCTAAAAAAATTCTCTCGGAAATTATTTTCGCTGTAACAGCTCACTGACAGCTTGTTAACGTCCGTTGCAGGAAACAAGCCACTTCAAATGCAGACCGCTTACTTCCGATCTCGTTGTAACTAAATATAACTCTTTTGTATTTTATTTTTTACCTCGTTATCTGGTACCTACTTGGCAGAGCCGCTTTTAACTGGATATAATATTACGAGTGAGAACCTACTAAAGAATACTAACGGGATGTTAGAGACATTTATAGTTCTACAAATCAACATTTACTCCCTTGAAAGGATTGTCTTTATAATACTAAATACTTGTAGGTACTGTACAATACTAATACTTCAAAATTATTCAGCAGACCAATAACTACAACCTATGTCAGGAAACTATAACACCGCGATTGATTAGCTTATTATTACAAAAAGTGTTCAAAATGTCTTAATTGTAATAGTATAAAATGTGAAGTGAGATACGCTAGCGTAATCCGAAGGCGCGTAGGGGGACAGGAGATAGAGAAAGTGGATGTTTGAAATCGTGATGAGGTGACGCTCGCGCGCCGGCCGCTGACGCCGCTCCTCTCCAATGATGGTGGAGACGCACCGCGCGCCGCCGCCGCGCAGCGCGCGCGCGCCCGAGCCCCGCCCCAAGCCCATCTCCGCCTCCGCGCCGCCCTCGCTGGCCGGCAGCGGCACAGTCATGCACATGCGCCGACGTCGACACAAGACTGTCCACTTTGGAGAGAACCTCCTCATGCAGGTCTGTGCTGACCGGGCGCACCTGGCGGCACTGGGTGCGAGAGTGCCCGACATTTCTTTCTGCCACAAGGCCCACACGGGACTTCATAAGGGAGACGCGCGATTTTGCTGCGTGGCACATCACTGCTGCCTTGCCGCTGAAGCCCTCGTAGCTCTGACGTCGAATGGGAGGACGAAGCCGCGGAGGGAGCGCAGTGGCGATTCGCACTCGAGCGGTGGCGAGACCGCAGAAAAGGGGGACGGCTCTAGCGGTTCGGGATCGAAGGAGCATAAACGTAAAACCAAGCACCACCATCATCACCATCACCATCACCATCATAAGGTACACAATTGTCCGTACCATGACGTTGCACCTCCGCCGGAAGACGAGCCAGAAGAAAAGGCGGTCGTACCCAAGAAAACAGTTTCGCCGTATCTATATATTCCTAGCAAACTAGAGCCGAACGTGCAGCAATTGTTTAGTTTTATAGAAAGCGTTCTCAGCGCGTGGGCAGCTGAGGAAGGCCTCACTAGCACGGGCGAGTACTCCGAGCCAGATGAACGAATAGTCCGCCGGCGTAAGCTGAACAAATACAAGAAACGCACGGATGTACTCAACATTCGACGCATTGTATACGAAGTATCAATCCTGCAAGGTGCAAAACTCCTCGGCAACGTGAGATTTCGCCACTATCATTGGAAAGGAACGGCCCAGACCTGTAATGAAGCATTTCTCAGAAAAGTAAGTTGTTCTTATAAAAAAGGTATATTTTGATAATTGTATTTTATATCCAGGGCATAAGTATGGTTCCTACAGCTTCGATCACATAACACTTCAGCTTTCATTACAAAAGTTGTTCCCCTTAATACGGTATGCGCTTCTTAGCGAATGCTTCCTTTGTTAAAAGTCATTCTTAACCATTGTAACCAGTACGCCGTGGAAAATTTTAACTTTTCGCATAATACATTGAAAATTACTTGGTGCCATGATTGTTATAGGTACCTACTTATACAATGTTATTCCTTAACGAGGCTTTACTCGCGGCTCCGCCCGCGTGAAGTTTCCTTGTCCATTCCACAGTAACAGTGCATTTTTTCAGGACGAAAAGTAGCCCATGATACTTTACGGCCCATAAACTATCCTATGCAAAACATTACGTAAATCCGTTGCTCCGTTGCAACGTGAGCGGAGGGTTTTCACATTTTTAATATTAGTAAGGATAAGGTTTTTTACTTACTTACGTAGATTTACGTTTAAATGTTTCTGAAAATATTTGAACAGTAAAACTTCAATCCCATTATGTAAATGGAATAGAAACAACGATAATTATTCACACACATTGTTTCTTTTCAATGGAACAACAGTTTATGCACTGACCAAATGTTGTGTAAAGACGACTTGCAGACTTCCGGGGGGCGCAAAGCTCGAATAGATTTCCCACGTAATAAGAAGTTGAAAAATGTGAACTATAAACATAGTAAGAGGTGAATCTGCAATTCATCAAAAAAATAAAACATCAATTTCGAAACTAAGTAAAGTTTTAATCGTGAGTAATTAACGATTAAAACTAATAAATAAACGATTAATATCGTTAGTAAATTTATTATAAAAACTGATGGTGTTTAAAATTGAAAATTTCCAGGTATTTAAAAGCCAATTCATAATTTTAATGTTAATGATACTAATCGCTATTCGTGATAACTTTTACTTCAAATAATGAGATAGTGAGATAAAAATATTTAGATAGATAAGTCAGATAGTCCTGTTAGTAAATATTAGTAACTGTCCGGTGATAAACTATTAGTATTTGTTGGTCGAAGCTAGTCACTGATGGGTTGCTTCCCCTGAGGACTAAGATGGTCGCCTCTTGTGTAAGTGTAATAGTTCCTGATTGCGCATTAGTTAATTGATTAATTAAATTGTAATGCTTCTAATTTCACTCACGCGAACTGAATCTTAACAATAGTCTGAAACTGAACTGTCGCGGAACTAAGAGAAGTAGAATATGGGCAATATTTTGACCTATTTTGGTTTTCTCAATGGTTTAGCTGCAATTTCCTTTTCTACTAATGAGGCCTTTTATTTAGTTTCCCTATAATGGGGCATGAGTATTCTGATCTCCATTTTGCAGACTCTATTCGTCGAGCTGCATAAGATAGGAGATCCATTGTCAAAAGACTCCGCCTTTTTAACAGGGACTACTCGCTGTAGTCTTCTGAAGAATAGAGAAAAATTGAAAATGGAAATTGTTACTTCTAAAAGACTTCAACCTACATTATTAATAGTACGGCTGCTTGTACGTTCTCAATATTTTAAATAGCGCTGAACAAGCAAGCTGAAATAATAATAATATACTCGTAAGTTCTATGTTTTTTAATCTTCCCCATGACCAAACACAAAAACCAACAAAATATATAAATTTACCTGAATGTTCGCTTTTGTATTGCGAAAGTTTGCTAAGCTGAAGATGATTTGCAAAATTTGATATTTGCCCCAAAACCTTTTATTATTATTGTAGGTAGCTAGATTCATACAGTTCCTAAGGCAGAACGATTCAACCAAGTAAAACTTTGTATCTAAACTATGACTCTAAATTAACTTACCGACTGTATTATTCATTCGTAGATATAATTAAACATTCCTGGTTTTTATGGCACAAAAATATCTATTAATTAAATAATAAACTATACACTGAGATACTGTATGCTGTAAAAGTATCAACGTTACAACGTTATCAAAGTAGTATATTTGAATTGAGAGCAATGTTCTAGCACTACTTGGATCTAGACTCTCTAATTAAGTATCCTTGCAAACGTTACAGCTATCTCGTGTGAAACCTTTCCTTTTCCAAAAGCCATATTTATTTTCCCGCTACCAAATGGACTCCTGTGAGTAGAATCTGCATTTTTGCTTCCAGCTTAATTAGGATGAATGGAACGTTTGTAAATGAAATTAACTTGGCATTAGGTATATTTTACGTAAACAAAACATTTTTTTTACAGTCGTAAGTGGCTTATGCGGGAACTAGGTATACTCAATTACACATTTTAGATTTTGTTATGCGATGTATATTCTTTTATTCTTGTGAAAGGAGTTGGCGAGGGCGACGGAGTCAAGAGCCATTCAGCAGAGAGCCCGCCACCGAGGCCCGCATACGGCTCCAAGTAATTCCTTCCTTGTCACAGTGTGTCACGATCAAAAGCGCAAGAGATAGTGCTTAGTTGGTTTAATCACTACTAATAAAAGCAAAACGTTGTCCGATAGTTTATTTATGTTTTCCATAGAATTAATTAATCAGTTAACCTGTAAATCGCCATCTTGTGAACCTCGATATGACAACAAAAGTATGTTGTTGCCTTTTTTTGAATGACGTGGGGAAAACTAGTAAAAATGGACAATAATAATATTTGAGTGTATCATATTATGCTTATCTTTACTGTTTATACGGATACTTAGATATTGGATAAGTGTATAAATAGATGAAGCTACATTAAAAAAAACATCGGTAGATTAGGGGTGAATGTTTGTATAGTAAACATTATTTAAAGCTGGCGGAGCCGAAAGGTATGCCTTGGTATTAAATAATTTGAAAATCAATCATTCAAAACATATTTAAATAACGACAAATGAGTTCTTACAATCAGGAATGACAGGCTATTGCTGCAATTTTACTAGAACTCATAGCAGAACTTGTTAAAGTTTAATATATTAAGCGTGCTGAGCGGTTACGTAATGTTTATAACATACTTAGTGGTAAAGGGGGAAAAAAATCATAAAGCAATGACACAGTCTCGGTAAGAGCCGCCATACCAGGAATACCGGGGCTATAGTTACCGGTTGGCAAGAGAAGTAACGATTTTCAATGCTGGAAACGAGGGCACAATCCGGTAAATTACGTTATACTCAAGTATTCGCTAAAAATAGTAAAACGTATGGCCAAACTGCCTATGAAACATTTACCTTCATTGTGTTCATTCAAGTGTTTCTGTTAATATAAATAGTATAATAATAAGAATATTTTTATGCAAATCGGATTCTGAAACTCTGAAAACTGTAATGAGGTTAAAATCACAACGGTTTTGTTTAAGCGTACCGTTTAAGTATAGTCTTATCTCAATACAACCAATATTCATAGAAATTGGTAGAGAGGTCATTTGAGTCATGAACACAGTTATATAATACTGTTGATCCCTAAAAAATACACATATACCGAGGGAATCAAAATATCATAAATATAATGCGGATGAAGTCGCAGACAAAAGCTGGTAAAATAAAAAAAAGGCCCTACTAAGCCCTTGGTCAGTCAAAACATGACTCATTTTTATAAAACAGCAGAAGATAGATTGCTGCGCAAGAACAAAAGATTTGCCTGTCTTAATTTTCACTTCAGAGTAAAACTATTTTACATATTCATTCGTATGAATAGTGTCGTCCCACCTTCATTGTTGTTAAATAACCAGGCAAGTAGTTTGTTATACACCAGAAGATACACCACATATCAATTATTAACATTGAGACCATTTCTAAATACAAGCCGGACATCCATAGGGGATATGAAGTGCGACAATGGTATCTCAGTGGCTGGGGTATATCCAACTGGAAACACGGCTCGTTAATCTTTACAAAATTTCGTATTGAATTTCATCTTGATACAACGATGCACTTTATATTAAAACGGGGTTTTACCTCGTACTTTTTTAATAAACCCGTTTTAATATCAAGATAATAAATAAGTCTAGTCGCAAAAGTAAAAAAATACTATTAGGTAATGATGTTGCAGTTTTAGCAACGATTAATTACTTAGCCGAGTTCTTACAAACATTGATTAAGTGCAAATGGGTAAAACATTTCGTGCATAACATTAAAGTAAGACCTAGTGAGAACTAAGTAAATTCTGCTACGTTTCTATAAAGCGTTTCGCGGGGTTTTACGTATCCAGCTAGTATTAATTCTGTCGACATTGCTAAATATCAGTTGAAACTGGATCCCTGTATTTTGGGTAAAGCTCATATCATTCATGCCACCTTTACCACCCCACCTTACCTTACCTTATTTTGTGTTCAATTAGAAGATGTGCCAACAACATGTCACGGTTCTCTGGTCACATTTGAGAAGGCCTGAAACTGCTACTGCTATCTACGGATTACGACAACAACTGGGAACCGACTTCTCAACGTTCCCTCCGAAGCACGGAAACACTAAATTTAGCACTAGGTTTAGGTTGGGTAATCATGTCGTTGAGTTAGAGATACAAACCGTGGAGCAATAAGCGCTTCATGGAAGTGATAAAAAATTTGCTAATGCTTGTTTTTTCGAATAAAATTAACAAAAGAGTATAATTTGTTAGAGCATTAGAAAATATTTTTCAAACTCAATTGAAAGATCTTTAACAATGAATGTTAGCCCAACTATTTCTTATTCTTTGAATTCGCGAATGTATTGTATCTGTCTTGAATGTGATGGTACATAAATATTTTTGTGTTCGTCTAGATATCCGACGATGATCGTATGTCGCTGACCACAGCGGTGTCTGACGAAGAGGATCCCGGCGAGAGCGCAATGAACTCTCCGTACAAAGGCAAGCAAACCGGCGCGGCGGCCGCCTCCTTTAACTGCACCGGAGCCGTCAGGAAAGCTGGGTAAGGGAACTTTTTTCTCGTGTAGCCTAATTGAAATTTAGCTGTCTAGCCAGTATATTTTTTTATCATAAGTTTCAATGTCTAGAATGCCAGTTTGACTTAGCTTACTTTACTATCCTACTCTGTGAATATTTCTTAGTTCGAGTTACGACAAATTTTAACTGTAGACGTGGGTTTTTAAAATATTTTTTTACTAGATGATTTCATCTAGATTAATGCACGATAAAGATTAAATTCTGTAGATCCTCATATATATTAAAAATATCTAATTTAATTTTACCATGTTATGCGCTTCGAACTACCTCGAAAGCTTTTTTAACTTTATAATCTAATTAATTTAGAGATTAATAAATAAGCAAGTTCATGCAACGTTTAAATAAATTAAAATTAATATTGTTGTTACTGAATAAGTGCTGAGAATGTTAAAGAGTCATGAATTGATTGATGAGTTGATTACTCATCAACTTGTTCAGTATTGTATCGTTATGTTTTGAAATAATAATAATCAGTAAATATCTTTTATTTTTAATTCTTTACAATTTGAATATGTGAAATTTCCTTTTGGTGGTATCAATAACCCAAATTTATTGAGGAAAAATAAAAGGAATTCATGAAATTATATTTTAAAACTTTTTGTTGATAACTATAAATAAGTACTTACACGTGACATTATATTGAAAGCAGAACACTATACAAAACAAAAACTATACCTTTTAAGAAGATCTTATCGGAAAATTATTACATGCATACTTTGCGCAGCGAAGCTGCATATTTCCTTCCGCATGAAAACAAACAAATACGAAAGCACCTGCCTTTCTAAAGTTTTAAAATAATTGTAAGGAAAAGGAAGAAAGAAAGGAAAACAAAAGGAACGTGATGACGTAGAAAGCTGACGACTTTCCTAGAGCCTGCAGCGTCCTTTATATTCCTTGAGGCTACAATTCCTGTTCCATGAATCTCAAATGACCGGAGGGAAATCTTAGCCGTGACCCATTCAATCCCGCCGTAAAAAGTAGAGCCTGACTATGAAGACGAGAAGTGTCCTTGCGGATGAGATCCGTGACATACCTTCGTGCTCTGTACCTTTAAGCGCTTTGATAATATGGGTTTATCTTCCACTGCTTTGTAACTCAACGTTCTTTTAGTTGTGCTATAGTGTGATACTGCAGCACTACTAACCTAAATGGGCAAAGCCATTGTAAATTGGTGGTTTAATTAAAATATTAAAATATTTTGTTATCTGTTTTGGTTCACTTTTAGTATTATCTGTGTAGTGAGTCAAGTACTTAATTCTAAATAATGAAACCCAATGAAACGTTAAATTGAATTAATTAACCTTTTTGGTGGTAAAGGAAATATAGGGTAAATAACGTAAATTGGAACGCAATCATGCTCTCGAGAATTACTTGACTTTTTTGACAGTTAATATTACTAAAAATAGAAATTGTTCTATCCTTAATTGATTTCATACTGAGTTTTACTTTTTTATCAAGTGATAAAATATGATATTATAATGATACGATGGCAAGTGAAGGCTCGCGGTCTATGTCAACTGTATTTCGAGTGCGGCCAAATGTAAAAATATCAAAACATCGAAGAGAAAAAATTAATCCAACGCCGATTAACGTTATCCTTTGGGCTATGGAGGTCCTGGGCGGCCGATCGCGGGGTGTTCCCATCGAATATATCCGTTCTCTCGTGAAAAAGCACTTCGTAATTCCCTGTAGAGAAAAAGACGTAGATAAAAAAATTTACACGACTGTGATGTTTGCTGTATATTTTGGAATCCTCAATAAGTCTGAAAACATGTTCTTTTTAAAAGACAAAGCAACTTGTATTTCTCAAATAAGAAAAAGTAAAAAAAAATAGAACACGATGTGCATTAAATAATTGTAATTGATTGATGGCTTATTTATTTTATTGAATAAATTGCATTTTAAAATAACTTTGTAATTAGGCACTAGTTTATTAAAAATCGAATCGGTCAAACAAAAAAAAGGTAAGGCTGATATGCGCGAAAACTCAATAACTTTACTTACGAACAATTGGAGTAAAATTCACTTTTTTCAACAGATTTTTAAGTGTGAAGAAATGGTTACTTCGCAAGAAGCATCAAATAGAATTAGCTCGGAAACGTGGTTGGAAGGGTTATTGGGTATGCCTGAAGGGCACGACTCTATTATTTTACCCCTGTGATTCCCGCGAGGGCCGCTCCGTCGAAGCTGCTCCTAAACATCTAATAATCGTCGACGGCGCTATCATGCAGCCAATTCCAGAACATCCTAAGCGAGATTACATATTCTGCCTGAGCACGGCCTTCGGCGACGCATACCTATTTCAAGCTCCCTGTCAAGTGAGTATCTGTACCGTATACATATAATATATAAGTATATGTATATTATTATAACACACGTCAGTGTACTTTGTTACAAGTTACTTCAACGTAGCCCGTATAATTACATAGGTGGAGCTTGAAAACTGGGTGAATAGCATACATAGTGCATGCGCTGCGGCATTCGCGCGTCACCGTGGCAAAACCGGAACGCTACACCTACTTCAGGAAGAGATTTACCGCCTCGAAAAGGCTATTGAATCGGTGAGTATAAAATTACCATGACTAATCATACAGGCAGTTACGACACATTCGTGTGGAAATTAAACCGCGCTCTTGTTCGGCTTTGGTGCTTTGACATCTCTGTCCCATAAATGAACTGCCGACTCATAAAGCAAATTCATTGGGGCACTGTGCGAGGCTCGACCCCTAACGGCATATAGCAATGGCCTGAACCAACATAGCTATTGTTTGACTGGTACGAATCACCAACCTTTATAGACCTTTATAAAAGTCTAGATTCAGCTTTAATACACAGTTTTAAGGGTCAATTTGGCGCGGAGATGAGACTTGCAGCGCTCGCAATAAGCACTTAAGTGTGTACATTGTAGCAAGGTGAAAAGCATTCACTATTTATATGCAAATAATTTTGTTGCTTGTGCCGAGATCGTCGTGAGAGGCTTGGGGACGATTAGTAGCGGAAGCTTTCCGAGAATGAAGAATTGATTGCGCTTGTTAAGACCTTCGCTCATTTAACTACTCAACGACAACTAGTCGCTAAATTGGCTTAGCGTGAATCGCTGTAAGCGTCATGTTAGTTTGTATCACTTAAGTATTGGAGCATTTGTATAGCAACATTTTTAACTTTTCATCTTTGACTGTGAAACTAGTGTTATAGCCATCAGGCTTTATCTATCTGTCTGTATATCTGTTTGTCTGTCTGCAGCTCGGTTCGCAAGCTCCGATATAATGTAGCTATACTGAGCTGTTTATTGTAAGCTTTATTGTATTGGAATCGGTTTACCTATTCTTATACTACTTGACGAGTATAAATACTTTCGTCGTAGTTTTTAATGTTTTTCGTATATCAAGGTTCAGTTTTTGATTATCACTTTAGCTATTTACATTCCACTGAAATACTTGCATGAATATATCTTTACTTTGAAACATTTCTACACAAACTATATTCGTATGTACGTACATCAAATTTACATTTTTGCAACAAACCACCGCCTTGTCAGTACCTACTATTCACGTTTTAGACCCTCTCATTTCCCTGCGAGGCCGGCGCGGGCGTGTTATGTAGCCCTACTTCGTAGATATCGTGCCAATTTCTGACCCGCACCGGATGACCGCAACACGCGTCAAAGCCTTTGCGGCCGCTTCTGATCGCTACATGTGCAAATATATGCATTAATTTCAAACAGTCGTGTGTGAACGTGGTCAGTGAAGCGAATTGAACGCGTTCGTCCCACTGCACATGAGCTAAAATGCGCTCATTATAGAGTGTTTGATTCGTTTCGTCGAACGATCAGAGTAAACAAACGCTTTACAAGTAGATACATGGATAGAATACGCTTTATTGTACACACGAAGTAATTACAACAACATCAGCATTATACACAGAAGACACAGTACAAAATCTTATCGCTATAGAGCTTCTAGTATTTTTTCGGCAAATATATGACTTTTGACATTTTTGGACCATTCAAAAAGGGTCCATCAGACATTAGAAAGAGTAGCTTGTCTGTAGGAATCTGTGATTTAATCGTTGCCCATCTGCACGTTCGTCTGCCTTAATGGCTGTCAACAAACTCCTTAAGTAGTTGGCATCATTTCAATCTATAGCATTCCCAAATACGCTATAGGTTACAGTTTGAAAATTATCTTGGATCGACCTGACGTTCTCATCAATATTCATAACAAACGCCGTGCTCCAGTGTAGGTTCGAACGCCGCTGGTATCATTCAAATTATGGCACACACTGTACGTGATCTTTAACATTAGGGGTACGAGCACAATGTCGAAGTGTTGTTCACTTGACACACAAGTTTATGTGCACGCGAAAATCGTTGAGCTTTCAGCGTCACATAGTTTAGCATACTAATTATCTCCTGAATAGATTCTAGTACACTGACACCAAACTAAGATCTATTCCAATATAAGCGGATATCACTACTGCATGGGTAGCGAAGCGTTGTTGATTTTGACCTATGTTTGATACTGCTTCCTCTCCGTACGGCATGTTTCGTTAAACATACAAAAACATGTGACTACCTCCCCATGCGGTACGGGGTTACTGGGTTGGCGATAACTGCAAAAATATATTGCCTACACTTAAATAGACCTCTAGTTTGTTGTGATCGTACGCAAAATATTTTAAATTTGTTCCCGACTTTAGGATCACAAGCTAAAACACATGGCTGACCTGCAACAATCGGTAGTATCTGATCCGGAGACGAGGGCCCAGCTGGCAGTGCAGATGTTGCAGTGGGAGGAGAATCTTGAGAGACTACACTGTGAGCAGTTCCGTCTTCGATGCTATATGGCCAGCCTTCAGAGCGGCGAGCTGCCTAACCCAAAGGTAAGATTTTTTGTAGAAAATATATGTATTGCTTTTGTTTGTTATTAGCATTGCTCTAGCTCCGGATAAATGCTGGATAGAGGTCGGCAAAGCCATAGCCCACCACGCTGGACAAGTGCATGTTGGCAGACTTCACATGCCTTTGACTAATTTACAGATAATATTTTTTATACATTGACATAATAATTATGTTTTCCTTCACTATTGGCTGCTACCCATACAACTGCCAGCCGGAACCGGTGTGGCTGAACATTTTCAATCAAGTCAAACGCTCGCCGCGCGACCACAAGCGCTTCGTATCACCATTAATATTATATTATTAGTTTAAAACGCACATAAGTTCAAAAACCATAGGTTAGGTACGCGAACTGGAATATTTTGAATTTAACTTATATTACATATCCTGATTTAGGAACAAAAGGCTGATTCAGTACATAGACTTCGAAATAGCCTTCAGAAAATAAAAGATAAATCGTTCTCCGTGTTCTTCATAGACCTCGGTAACATACAGCGCGTTATTCAATCCTGTTACATCAGATTTAGCTATTAATTAAGTGTAACTTTGATTACAATATTATTAATAGAAACACTCATTATATTTGGTTCAGTGAAAAGTATCAATACAAAATTAAATGTTTTTATCATACTTTAATTGGTAGGATTACCGTCTATTATAAAATTATAGTAATTGAGATTCAAGCATGAAAATAAAAAGGTAAACATTATAAACAGATAGCTATTTCAATAATTACCGACCATTTTTTAATTCTCCCACACGGAAATATTTAATCCGCTATTCTACATGGATCCAGAGTGAGAAAACGTGAATTTTAACATGAAATGATATGTTTCAGTTTACTTGTTAAATCTACCATTTAAAACAATATCCATATGAAAAACTCCAAACTTTATTACGTAAAACCTACAGCGCCAGTTGATTGGTATTGTAGTAAAAACATTTCGGTAGCAGAGTGTACATATCAGATTAAGAGTGAAACAAAATTATTATTGGCAACGCACCGCTGAATATAAATTTGAACCGAGGGCCACTGAAATCCTGGAAATTTAATTACTAGAATGTTCAAATATTTAGTCACGATGGTAGTTCAAACAACTGGGTACGCGGATAAATTATTCATTTAAACCTTTTTTTACACGCGTCAGGCGTACGTATACTTGCAATCGTAAGAAGTATAGTATGGTATACGTAATTATGTTTAAAAGTTTATGAATATTCTCAGTATTATCTTAGAAAAATGTTAGGTTAAACCTGGTTTAATTATTCGCCTTTTTATTAATTACAAGTTGCACATGCACACTGCAGCCCATATATCGGTTCCTCCGATTGCGTAACATGTTAGTCCACTCAAGTTCAAATCAGTGACAAGTTCTCCAAATCAGGTTAAAGGCAATGTAATACACATGTACTTGTGTTTTCCGCTGTTTGCCTTAAGGTAGTAGAATACATGTTCCGAAGTTTGCCAACATATCCAAATCCATCTTTGCTGTGAAGGCGGTTCACAGCAAAAAAAAAATTACAATTTGCATGGAAGTGAAGTTACCGGCGCGAGTTAAGCCAAGACGTTTGTTCCAGTCGTTGCTGACACATGTCTCCCGGGGCACTAAGAGCACTTTGAACAAATTGGGCGTGTTCACCGTGTCGTCGTTCCACGCATTTATATGCGCCCGCTCGCCGTCCCTGCTGAACAACCTGCTAGCGGGGCGGGGCGCCACCAAGCGCAGGGCGCCTAACCTCTCGCGCTCTAATTCCGGCTCGAGCCGCCGCTCCATGCAGGTAACGTCATTATGTCTACACTTTTGAGACGAAACACGCACTTTCTCTGTTCTTTACTCAGTCTTTCACATGGAATTCGCGGTTGGAAAGGCAAAGGAGTTTTTTTAAGCAATTTCCAACGTATCGTACAATGTGCTGCACTGACGCAGTCATTTGTATTTCATTTGTATATTTCGAGATTTTATTAACAACTCCGTTTAACAAGAACCTTTTCAAATTCCTACTGATTTTAGGTAGAGGCACGAGAAGAATTTTCACTGTAGAATACATATTTAAAGTTTAATATAAACGACTGCTACATGGCACGTTGGCAGTGTCACTGACTGGCAATATTACAATAAAAGAGAAAATAACAATTGTTATTTTCTGTGTGATTCCGTCACCTGCAAAAGTTTGGTTTAGTGTTATAAGTAGCTTCCAGAATATAAATAATAACTGTCATTCTTCAATAATACAACCCTGTATTATGTACCAATATAGCATTCTGTAATTTTAACACTTGTGCAATTTTAATGAAACAATAAGCGCCTACACAAAAGCACTAATGACACGTAAGATACATGGAATGAATAATGAATTTTGACTCTAACGTGTATCGGAAAATACGCCACGCCGCATGAATCATCCATTATCGTGAAAAATATAATTACAATCGCAAATGTGGGCATTCACCGGACCTAAATCAAGCTAAATAGAATTTAATGGGCAATTTTGCATGTTACGTAAAATATTATACGACGGCATTTATGTACCGATTGTTTTTCGGCAACTTTATTCTTTGAATAGAAATAGGACTGCGTCAGTTTAATGACTGGTACCATTTCGACTACCATTCCATAGACTATTCAAAATTGAAATGTATGGCATTATCCATCATAATTACCTACCCTAATCCTATATAACCCCAAGGGCGAGACCCATGAAAATACATTTCATGTTGTAGAAAAGTATTGGCAGCCGTTTTTTGACCGGCCGTCTGCCCGATGTCAACCCTTCCTGATAATACTTTTATGCTCTCTTTTCGATTTGAACTGCTCATCTAACTGATCCCAATACTGCAACAATGTTGTTTGAATGTGAGAGCTGGGCTCGTTATCGTGAATTTGCTACACTGCTATTAAAAAGTATTTATATTATATCGTTATAAAATTACCATGACGTTTTAAACGTAGCCACGTAGCGTTCATTAAAAATAATCTCCAATCGCTGTCGTTCTAAAATCCCATCAACTACGCAAAGCGCAAAGCTAAATCACACTCGAAATGCCCATCGAGCCTCAGGGGCACTCAGCTTCGGAAATGCCCAAGTGGCGTGTCCTCTAATATTAGAAGAATAAACACAGTCACGAAAAAAGGCTATTAGTCTAATACTTGCTGCTGCCTTCAGCAGCTCATCCTTATTTACGGCAGCTTTTCAAAACAAATTATAAGAAAGATCGTTACCAGCAGACCGAAAAAACGGCCAAAAGTTAGACACATAAAATGAACCTAACATTTTCTTAGAAAAGCATGACTTGCGCTTTTCATACTATTTATCTTTTTGACTTGCACAAAATTAGAGAGAAATGTTTTCTGCTGACTTAATTTCGTGTTTAGCAAAACGTAACTGCTAATTTTATTATGAAATTTCAATTATCATTTACGGAATTTTTGCATCTTTTTACTAGAGTACGGTGAAAAACTGATTTAATAGTCAAACGGAATATTTCACTTGAATACAAAAATATCGTGACGAATACTTTTAACAATTATTGCCATGGTTGTCATGATAATAAAATTAGATCAAAACTTATTTACTTCTATCTATTTTAAGTATATTTGACGCGCTATACCTATCAACACTGAAGTGAAGATTAATCAGCGCCACAAAATAATGAGCTCTTTGTAATGTTAGCTGCCTTATTTCTCTTTTCAATGGGTATAATATTTTTTGATATTTATACGAAAATTTTTGATAAACAATTCTTTGTACTCCTAAAATAAACTTTTGTATGTGGACACAAATTCGTGATCACGCTGTGGAATTAATACGACTTGCGTCGAATGCAATTCGGACTATGATGGATGCTGGATATAATAATGCATGCGATGGTTTGGTAGGTATTTCTGGCCCGTTTCGGAAGCTTATCTCAAATTCGATTTAAACAGATATCTTGTGAGGAATACAAGGCCGTGATCACTAAGTACATGAAAACGATGCTGATACAATTATTTGTGGTTGGTTATTGTGACTGATAGTGGTTTCGGTGTAACCAGATGTCTCGTGAAGAAGGCGAGGCCGCCGTCAGAGTGTCGCTTCCCGAAGGCACGACCGCCACGGTGGGTGTTCGCGAGGGCATGTCGGTGGAAGAGTTCCTCGCCGCAGCTTGCGCGCGACGTTCGCTCAACGCTCTCGAGCACTTCGTGCGAGTAAAGAAGCGACGAGACATGGAAGATCATAACTACTTTGTCCCACATCGGAGCGATCTCATTGAAACTTACGTAAGTTTTATCCACAAGTTACAAACGCGATATTTTTGATAACAAAAGATCAGTGTAATAATGACTTGGGCATAAAGGTCCTACAATTTAGACACACTTCATAAATTCCTATTTTCGTAAATCGAAAGAAAATAATAAATCCTTTAACCGAGCGTCCTCTTGTAATAATAAATTCGGGAAATGGATACCTACGACAGCTATACGTAGACGTAGACCAGTTTGAATTACTTCGTTGTTTTAAAAGACAAGGCTTGTAATTTATTTAATGATCCTCCTTTGTATACAGTGTAGCCCCAATGGAGTAATCTGTTTTATGAAACCATCTAAATTGAATTACTTATCAAAAAATCCCTGCGTAGCTTAGGTAATCCAGATGGATAGCTGTGATGTATAATAAAATTTGCGAGTGAAAAATTATCCTAATTTTACTGCCTGGAACTGATTTTTTATTCGTACTGAGCAATTTAACCCGACCATTCCGATATATGTACGGCTAAGGGAGCAGATCTACGAGTATAAAAAGCGACATGTGACCGGATGTCACGTGAGTAGGGTCTGACGGACCGGCCACTGGTTTTGTAAGCCATAAAGAAACCTTATCAATCAGTCGGTATAATAGTTTGTTGAATAAATGGCAGGAAAACAAAATAAATGTCTATTGTTCGAGCAAATAATTATTTGTCCGAATGCTACTAAAATATGTGTGGTTTTCAATGTTTGTTTCATATCTAGTTGCACACACACGAAGTGGTGGAAGTGTGCGCAAAGATCCTCTACCAAGTGGAGCTGCAACGGAACACGCTGGAGCAAATGTGGGGCTTCAGTGTGGAGGCAGAGCTCATAGAAAATGCAGAACGACAAGACGAACTTTGCTGTTACGTGAGCAGGGTTGAGGACAAGAGTGTTGCCATGCAAAATGGTAATCAATTAATATTGACTTCATGTTATATGACTAAGTGAAGAGGCTCGTTTTGTATTTTACCACGTTTTAATTAACTCGCATTCTTTTTATTTGAACACATCGTGTAAGTTCTATTTCATTAACACTGGGGTGAGAGTACCAATGTGCGAATTAATTTTCTCTCGTCATTGTTTTCGAACAAAAAACTTGAAAATCCCAGTTGCAATTTATTGTTTTTTTTGCGCCAGGTATAATCAAAGGCGACGAGATAATGGTGATCAACGGAGCGATCGTATCTGACCTAGATATGATGTACTTGGAGAGCGTATTGCAAGAGGAGCTGTCTCTAGTCATGATGATGAGGTGGGTTTTTGCTATTCGTTTTTACATTATCATTTTAATACAATTTCGCAGATCGTCAACAGAGTTAACTGCTGTCCATTAATCAACGGACTTTGCGAGACGCATTCGTTAGCATCGATTCGCATAATTTCGCTGCGCCAGTAGCGAATTCGTTATAGAATGGCAATTAAAAAAACAATCAGCAATCGAAAACTGACCTCTTTTCCGGTAAATTATTTTAATACAGTTCAAATAAAGAAAAATCAAGAGCAATTTTCGTTGCTGCAGCAGATTCGAATAATGAGCCGGAATCATTAAAGGGGCTTAAATTTCACGGCGTTCGAATCTCTCGTCCATTTTTGGTTTTATATAAGCGAGGTTTAAAACACTGAAGGTGAATGGATGCTGATGTTTTAACCCACACAATTACGTGAGAGTAATATTGAATTCGTACTTGTGTCAGCCAGAGTAGAATAAACGCGCTGCTTAAAGATTTATATATACATACTTAGCTGGAGCAGCGTAATTCGACTAAGTGATTTATAAAACCCCACAATTCCAACACGTAGCGAGCAATTGAATTTAAATACAAAGCGCATAAAATCGCGACAACTTGCCCTCATTCTCGGCGCAGCGCCCGCGGCGGCAGGAAGCCGGCAAAATCGGATAGCCTGTTTGAAATTTCTCATGGCTGTAATTTCTCCAGCGACTAAACCTCATATAAAATACGAGTAATTACGAAATATTGCCGCGTGACTTGCTTTTGGACTATTTGTATTTAGTTCTGAAACTTGTGGTTAACGACACACCTGCTTAAAATACGACCATTATGACTAACTGACCAACTTCGAACAGGACAGTAGTCCAGTAATTGTTAGATAAAATAAGTTATAATCAGTCCAGTTATGAGTATTAGTCAGTATCAGTCCGAAAACGACTCTGTGGCGCGTTGGTTAGTAACCCTGACTGACGAACTGTGGGCCCGGATTCGATCCCCGGCCGGGGCAAACATTTATTTGGATGATAGTTGTTTGTATTCGGATCTTGGGTATCTTAAATTGTTTTGTTTTGTCCGCCACCCGCAACACAAGGAGTCCTAGTGTGGGGGTGTGAGTGTGTATGCGTTTATTTATTTAAATTCAAAGTCTGTCACATGCTTAGGTATTATTGTATACTAAGATGGTCATCTCCTGTCAAGAGTTTCGGCAACCACACCTTACGAGCGAAACACATAATTTATTAGCGGTGGCTGCGGTGGCGCAGGCGGCGGGGTATTCATCGGCATTTCCCGCCCTCATACACCTGACCTTTTGCCCGCGACAAGTTTACTGAACCGCTAGCACCGACCTACATACTCCCTCGCCCTATAGCCCTCGGCCGCTTAGCTCGCGCCGCGCCGGCCATTGTGGGCGCCCGCAATCGAGCCTCTTCGCCGCACCGCGCCACACTGTGTGAATTAATGCCCAGTAAATTCTCATCTCAAAACGCGACACGATATTGTTGTGCGCTCATTGTCTTTGGATAATAACGCTGAACGCAGCCGCCCGAACGCGACGCATTATTCTCCTGCCCGCGGTGAGTTCGTGGACTTTACCGCTTCCCGTGTTACGTTGTGTTGCGAGTCTCACAACGAACCCTCTCTCCGTTATACCTCTTTCACTATAAATATGAGTAATTGCAATGTTCTCCACACGTCATCCAAACTTTACCGCTTAAACTATGTACCCATTCAAAACATTCTAAAGCACTATTCCATAACGTTGTAGAGCTTGTGCTCGACTTTGTCAGTGAATATTGTATTATGCGGGCATAGACAATGCCCTGAAGATATCTTCGTAAAAGAGTACTTTAATATTGAATTTTAGAAGCTTCAAAGGCTTCAAACTTCGATTCATTCATGATATTGTTCTAACTCTGTGGAATTCAAGTCTTGTTGTTTGGTATTTTGTAGATTTAAAATCATATATACATATTCTAAGAATAATATAATGTGAACATGTGTTTGAATATGTGTTACTCCTTCACGCCTGATTGAATAGATTTAGCCAAAATTGGGCTGACAAGTACTCGATGGCATAAATTAACACATAGGCGTATAGTCTCTTAAAACTAAAACTCCTGTTCCAAAACTCAATATTTCTAAATTCCAAGTCGATAAAATAGCGTCCAAATTCAAGGACACTTAAATTGATCGAATCCTCTTCGTCATCATAAACCCATCACTGTCCCACTTTTGTCTTCTGGGAAGCTAAAATACTAATCGTTCAGCAATTACTTCCTAATATTCCACTACGAAATGTGAATCCTTACTAATCCTTATTCATATTCCTAAGAATATCATTATTGTAAAAGATAGTTTTTTTTTTATCGCCATCACGTTACAAGAACTGACCGGACTCCTGTGTGTAGCATAATCTGACCTTTATATTAGTATGTATTGTTTGGCATAGTTCTGATCTGAACTAAAAAAAAGGATGCTGTGTGCGTAATTTTTTTTATTTTATAGGTACGTGACGTAGGTCTGAGCTTAAATCTGAAGATATTCTGGGTTTTCAAAATTATTTGGCTAAGTATAAGAAATTACCATTTCGAAACTGATAGAAATTGGTGTTTTAAGCCTTAAAATCTAGGATATGTGAAGACTGCTAGCCTGCACTTTGCCAGCGGGTGTGTATTCACACAACTCGTCTCTCGTAGCCCTCAACACCTCTTCTTTAGACTTAACCCCTCTTATTCTGAGGGAAAACTCCTTCATGAGTGGATGACGAACATAAGAAATCATTTTACCCGTAATAAGGTTAAATATAAATTACCTCATCATGAGATTGAATTTAAAACTGATCATTAAAAATAATATTATTTTAGTCCTGTATTTAACACCAAAGTCAGTAACATAACGAAAATAACAGAACGAAACGAAACGAAATAAATAAACTACATGCCGAATTTAATTTTGATCGCCTTCATAGTTATCCTCTTTTTCCGCTGAATCACGCTTATTTAGTTTTCATGAGCGTCCATAAATGACATCATCAACAACTATTTTTTATCATACATACCTGAATATATTGAATAATTTACAAATACCATAGGGCTCACAATATGGAATAATAGATACTCATCATAACACAATGTGCTGGCGAATATTGCTACGTAAGAACTAAGAAGTGGTATCTGTGTGACATGAATAAGTGGGGTTTTTTATTAGCTATAAGGAAGTTTGTGGAGTAAGAAGCGTGTAACATCGCAGATGAGAAGTTATTTACATGATTTTCATATTGGCCTTTTCTTCCCTCTGTGAGTTGGCTGAAATATTCTTAAAGTTATTCGTATGTATGTATGTACATGTACCATGTACCAGGAAAATACTGTACCACTTGGTACTTTCATGTACCATGAAATTACTGAAATGAAAACTTTATCAACTCAAACTCTGCTCCAATGCTGCCTGCTCCCTCCTTCCTTGTTATAAAGAATAGAGTGACTCGCATATATTAAATAAATTGATCTAAGAAAATAATTACGAAGATGCACCAATCTGAGATACCAATTAAACATTGCATATCAAACTAACACAAAGTTTATTGAAGCACATTAGAATTGATTATGGAAATGCACCGCTGCTTATATACCTATTGATCACTGCGCATTTAGTAGCTCTATTAAAATTAGTTTAGATAGCTGTAAAAGATTTCTTGGTGGGAAACGTTCCACAAAGTTTTCGTTACATTTTAACTACTTGTAAAATATTCTTATAAATATTCCACAAAGTTTTCATAGACTATGATTATTATGCAAAACAGACAAATTACAAGAGTCGCGTATGCAAAATAAAAGAAATTGAAGTTCCATCATCATTCAAAACGGCAACTCGTATTTAAACCGTAGCTGTACGTCGTTTATGAAACAGCACTATCGGGTACGTTGACCCCTGCCGTAATCGCGTAAGCTGGGTGAGCACGGAGTAGATACATCACAATGTTACATGCAAATGCAGTACATTACAGGTCATTGCGCGCTGAACCCGCAGAGTTCCGTGTTACGAGCGGACATTGATGGAATAAAGTTAAGGAGTACTATAAGGAAACACATTGCTGAATTTACTTTTCACTCAGAAGTTGTAGTAGCGTGGAAAAAGTTGAATTTTCGCGCACCGTTACTTGCAACATAGGTACATTCGGAAAAGCTGTCGTATTTCATTGGGATTCGATAGCTTTTGGAAACTTGCTGAAATATCAAAACATTTCGATGCTCGAGATTTGTTACGATAGATGAATGGAACCAAAAAATATAAAAAAGAATTTCATCTCATAAAAGTTTATAAACTGACATCACAGTCTCTTTCTCTGTAGTATTGTGGTCAACTTGTAGGTTTGTACTTTATAGTATTTATGTAGTAAGATTTATGACGCGTCATTACTTCCTAAGCAATATACGCGTCAATATACGTGCCACCGTCCATCAAAGCTTTGCTTCTGGTGTCATGACATTGATCGTTGAGGTTTAGACGTACTCATGATCATTGGTAACATCATATCCGTAAATACCCCTTCCGTAAAGCGCCACACAATTTTTTTATGCGAACCGCGAATACGTATTTCATAAACAAACTTGTTCTGTGGCATAGATCGTCTCGCACGGAGCCGCCGGAGCTGAGCGGTATGATGCGCGCTGCCACAGACGATATTATCGACTCACTGGTGTGCCCGCCGCCACCCAGCGACCCACCTGTCATCTCCGACGACATGATATCCGGACTCATCGTGCCCGCGCCAGCTTGGAGTGAGTACCCACCTTTATACAACCTCGTTAATATGTGTTATTATATGTTAATCCACACCCTAGGGTTCTCTGGACGACAGCTAGCTTCCTGTGCAATGGTTAAAAGCTGTTTTGATAAGTTATTACAACCTTGTTGACAAGTATCCTATCCCATTGGCTTTGTGTTCGGTTTGAGACAAAGTTAGGTATAGTCGACGGAACCGTACAATTCTCCCACAAAGTGTGTGTGCCGACTTAATATTTTGTCAGCAAGAATACAGCGTAAACGGCCGACAAGTTGACAAGGAACTAAACAGAAAGAGTCCCGTTAAAAATACTACACAAAGAACAGACACGTCCGCTATGAAAGTAATCTTATTTTGTCCTGTCTTTTCAAACAGTTTATACCGATTCTGTCTTCTTTTGCATTGGTTGTGCAATATCAAATACACAACGAGAAAATAACAATAACCATCCATGAACAACAAAGCATTGCTCAAACGTAAATCTGATATCCTTGTTAGCTGGTTGGATCACGTACAGCGAGGTTTGTTAACAACCAACGAGGCACTGTATGTGTACAATACTGGGTTGTTTTTAGCAAACGCTAGACGCGTCGTAAACGATTTGATGTAAGCAAACCCTTATACGATTCGTAAATATACAAAAAAATATTTAAGCTTAACAAAAGTCCTCATGTTCCAACTTTTATTGCAACATTAATATAAATGTCTAAATTTCTAAAACCGCACATTAATCCACCGGTCGTGATAAATATGGAAAGTTTATTGTCATCTGAAATATGATATGAAAATATGTGTATGGAAATTATGACCCCAAAACCTAACGCTATATAATAAACATGTACCTAAATTATACAATCGGTGATATTTTCATATACTGGCAGAACATAATATGTTTCTATACGAACTGGAACATCCCATTTCACTACTATAGGGGCAATTTCAAAAAACCTTTCTTTATGAATGTTTTCATTATAGAGGTACATAAAATACCGTCAACATTTCTAGCCTCTAACTTCAGTGTGTTTTTGCTCAGCGTCGTTAAATTCAGTCACATTCATTTTTATATCACCCCGTGAACATCGTTTCATTAAAATATTTTTTTTGACATTTGCATTTATAAATATAGTATATTTGATTGCCAATATTTTGTTATTCATCTTGCATCACTAAGGCAAGCCAGCTTATGTGCATTAGATAAACTTATATCTGCCCTTCGACGTTGTTGTATCTAAATAAGAATGCAATTTGCTGTCAATTTTATTATTCAAAGATGAGAGGTTGTTACAAAGAAAATAGAGGTACAAATAGGTAACTGTTGTGGTTTTACTCACAGATTATCCTTAGTAGCTACGGGCTACGAGTTCGCTACGAGCTCGCTACGAGCGACGGCGTTCTGCACAATATAGTGGTTATAATATCAATCGTTAGTTATGTATATAAATTTATAATAAACATAATATATAAATATATATTTATAAATTTTATTGTACGAATCAGTGGGTACATGGGTAAATATGAATTCCCCATGCAGCCACAAGTGGGTGAGGAGGTGGGTGCACGGGTCATGCACCATACAAAAATCCTTTATTGTTCACTATTTGACACAATAAGATAAGTGAGGACAGCTGATAATTCAGTACAAGTTATTCCATCATTTTATTCATTTTACTTCCTAGTAAATTTTTAGTATCCCTTGACAATTACTTACATTACTTCGCATTTACTTTACATTTACTTTACATTTACTTTATACTTTATTATTTATTTACTTTACATTTTTCATGCAGAATTCTTTATTATATTTTTTTTTTAATCGCGATCTTTTGTTTATTAATTTTCTATTCTGACACTTATCTGCCATCTCCTTTTTTTATTTTTTTACCAGTCTCATGTTAAAATATTTTAATAGAAAATATTTTGTTTTTATCAAAATAACATTGGAAATCACGTAAGACTTGTTCAGCGACGACAACGTCCGGAATCCACTCCGACAGATACATTTAAAATACAGGAAACAGAAAAGTGTACACAACTGGTCGTTTGATCGCATAATCCCTTCTAGTATAGTTTTTTAAAACTGCAGATTCCTAAGCAACATGGCATATTTTATTAAAATATTAGTGGTGCCTGTATTGTGTATTGAACACGATTTAGAGCTAAATATAGATGTAGTGCGCCGCACGGAAGCCCCTCATCTCCACCATAATATCCGGTTGGCGCCCACCTAGACTGTTCTATGTTTTCCGTTTTATCCAAAAACCATACCTACTGTTAGTAAACAAGTAGGCATTATATAACAAAATATTTTACCGTCTTTTGAAGACTGGAAAATGCCGTAAAAGATTAATAATTTCTGCAAAGCTAACTTGATATGACGTTTCTATTATTTCTTTCACTTAACATGCGGGTTGAACTACCTTATTCATAAGAATGTCACGGTCGCAATTAAGTACACGACACTCGTGAAATGGCTTCGAACTGTCATATAAATCTACAAACGTATTATATAAAATGGAGTAAGTATTAATAAGCGTGCAAAAATATTCAAGTCGTATTATTTTAATCACTACTTCACGTCTATAATATTATAAATGCGAAAGTGTTTGTTGGTTTGTCCTTCTTTCACGCAGTAAGGGGCAATGGATTGATGTGATTTTTTTTATAGATTTGAGATGGATGAAAATGCATGGTATTTGTGGGATAAATGTGGGGATTCAACACGGGCGGAGCCGCGGGCAAAGCCAAAAAAGAACACTTATTAAATTTTTGGTAGGTAGATATTTTAGCGTCAAGGCCAAGCTATTTATAATAAAATACCCAGTAAGCAACATGAAAAAAATTGTTATTCCACCGTTAGCAATGCGAAATAAACCTTTTTTTTGCTTGGATGCTGAAACATAACAAGCAACGCTTCAATCTTGTACATCCATATTATACTTGGCATCGTTTCCTAACTATCAGAATTTTCATAAATTCTCAATATTGTGGCTGACAGCCAGTAACATAATGTACCTCGAAGATTACACCAAAAGCGCTTGGCTTTGCAAGAGCTACATAGTTATTTCTTTTCTTACTTGCAATATTTACTCGACGTGAACAAAAAACTGGATTGATGATTATTATCTTACACTTTTCTACCAGGATGGGATTTTTGTTACACTAAAGGAGCACACAGCAACTGCACTCATTTTCATAATTGAGAAATGAGGTTTGGAATGTGAACATGGGTATTGGCATAGCTTTGTTCCCGGGATCTGTTTGTCCCATCGTTTATTCCTATGATTATTTGGTTCACTTCAAATAACTCTGAATCCACTCCAGTTAAGTTCGCAGCGCGAGCGGCTATGACACGCAAACCAATAACGATATTGAATGGTTTGACGTGTTGCTGTAGGTACGGGTACCGTAGAACTAACATCTACGTACCAGTAGATGTTTGTTCTACGATTCTGTTTAATGCATATCCTGCTCTACGATCATTTTGTGAGTGTTCCCGTTACATCCATTTGCAATCTATTTCCATTTAGGACTCACCGTAATGGCTTCTACCAATCCCATTTCAGGTGTAGATTGAACTACGAAGATAGTCAACGGGATCAAGTCAACGGGAAATTTTACTCAAAAATATGGAGTTAATAGAAAATTTACTGTTAAAGGAGAGTAACAGGCAGCCAGCCAATAAATTGACCCGTGTAAGGCGAACCCGGCCTGTCACGCGCGGATACCATTAACCTGTCCCGTGACGTGTTCTTATAACGACGTAATAAAATGGTCTTCCTTTTTCCGCATAACATAAAACATTGTCATAGTAAAACTGAAATTATTACGCTCTGTAGAAAAAATACTTTTAACAGTTACAGTACTTCGCTTTTAACTCTTCCTCCGCGATTAGAAACTTTGTTATTTTTTTGTAATTAAAAAGTGGAGAGTTTATGCCAACTTGGTAGCAAAGTACTCATCGCGGCCTCCAAATAAAGGTCGTGACCCTTTCCGTAGGCTATTTGCTTGCCCCTGATGTTGGCTTATCTCAACCAAAAAAAACTTATTGTGTAACTTCTGACAACAAAGTGATCTTGATAGGAAGTATGCAATTGCATACGTTAAGTTGTTAACCGCGGTTAAAATTGGGATAAATTAAAACACGGTGTCGTGCTGTCGCGTTATAAATAACGCTTACAAATAACTATAACATACCAAAATAATATACCAAAAAATATTACAAAATAATATAACATATTACAAATAATGTACCAAAGTAATAAAAAATACTCGTTTTGATTATGGTTACACATGTGTTGTTAGTCTTGAAAGTCAAGTTAAGCGCCTTTATGCAACAACAGACACGTAAATCACGCCGTATGCCTACTTATCTAATCCATCTCGGTAAAACAACTAGATCACAGGTTTTAGAAACCTTCAAATTCAAAATGCCGTTTTATAGATGCCTAGTCGGATTAGTTAATGAAGAAAAAGAAGAAGACATTTAGTCCATCACATAGATTCTGTAGCAATACAATATATAACCTAAAGTAAAACACTAGCTAGATAATTATTTAATTGTGACAAAATAGGATTACGCTCAGCCTGTGTCGTGGAACAACTACGAGTAGGATCCATGGCTGCTCGTTTTCAGCGTAACCCTTTCTTTTTTTCACGAAGTTCAGGCAAGTGAGTAGAAAGAGAAAAACTTTTGTACTAGGTGTTGCATTAACATAGTATACTGCAATACTATAACTATGCATATATATATACATGTATACATACATATATTGTATATGCAATACTATATATACACTATACTATATACTGAAAATGTACAAGGAGTGCTAATGCCCAATGTTAATACGTGTTGTAGCACCTGAGAATACCCACTCTGCCCTGTTGACCACGGGACTTATTTTATGTGAGCCCAGTGGTAATCAATTATAACGTAATTAATAATATTTTGAAATAAAAGTTTAAATAATAGTTTTCCTTACTGAAATTACGGATACAGCATTAATTTTATTGGAATCATACAAATCATATGAATACTAATAATTACTCGAATTTACCTGATTAATATTACATTATGTACAAATAATATACCTACTTATCAA